>VDFB02270651.1:211561107-211706646 GCA_007258455.2 Sequoia sempervirens | reverse complement strand
CTGAAATGTACATTGTGCCTCATGTTTAAGCTTATTATAATATGGGAAAATATTCGGACATCCCAGACTATGATACTTGCATGGTAGGTCAAGAGATGACGCAACCTTTTCCAATGCTAGTCATCTTATATTTCCAAGCTCCCATCTCCAAGTAGGGCACTTGTTAATCACTCTTGACTTACAGTTGGAGCAAAGGGTATGACAATTAGGACACTGCATTAACATGATAATTTACCAGCCATCAGAATTAGCGTACCAATAGCATTTCAGAACTATAAAAGGATAATATGATTTGTGTTGGCTAGAAAAAATTCACTTCAAATTTTGAATGTAAAACTATAAAAAGAATATTAATAATAATAATTTAAATTTCTAAATACTAAATAGCTTAGTTTCCTTGTCTGCATATAAAAAATGAAATATGTAACTTCTATCCATAATAGACCAAGCTCCTAGACTCTAATATAACATCTGAGTTTTGACTCATTATTGTGTAGCTTATATGTGAGAAATTGGTGTTATTTTACTTCTAATTGAAGGTTCTTGATTGTCGAATTCATTAATTTAGAAAACCACTGTTCATTTCCATCAAAAACATGTTGTGTATAATCTCTCATATTAGGCTTAATGGATTGTAGAGGGAAGAATTATATTTCATATTTTCTTTTAGTCTACAATCCAGTGTCATCTCTTTTGTGTTATTTTGTCATGATATTAGTCTAGAATTTCTCTCTTGCTGTGTGGTAATTTCTCTTTAGGTTATAATAGAATGGGAGAAGGCTAGGTATCATTTATTATTGTTGGATAGGAAGTGTTCTTAATTTACTAATTAATGTTGTGTAGAGGCTGCTAGGTGCTTAGGTTTGGCTATTAATCTCTTCATGGAGATAGGAAGATTGTCGATGGTTGCAAAACACTGCAAGGTAATTCAATGTTTGAATTGGGTGTGGGATGACCTAATCTTTTGAGGTTTTCAAAGTTTGACTTTGAACTAGTTTAAGGATTCTGATTCTTATAATAATATGTTTGATATGTTGTTAAGACTACAAATTTCTTGGTTGGATGTAATGTATATAGGCATTCATTGCAGAAGTTGTATGGTTATTTTGTGAATATTTTTATGATGATCGGGTTATGAGTAAATTTACCTATTTGTTTTAGATAGGGATTTTTATTGAAATTCAAAATATTGTTTTCTACATGAGATTGGTGAAATATATGAAGCTGAAGAAAAATTGGAACTAGCTTTGGAATATTTCAAGCGAGCTGCAGAGCTCTATCAAGGTGAAGAAGTTACTAGTACACCTAACTAGTGCCAACTTAAAGTTGCACAGTTTGCAGCCCACCTTGAGCAGTAAGTTAATATGAAAGAAAATATTTGTAAAAGTTTTTTGGGATAACATATTTTCACTTTTGAGCTATCAAATGACCACAGTGCAATGGCTACATATAATTGGATTTTTTTTTGGGGTTTGATTTACAGATTTATTATTTTCAGTTCATGTGTAGAGACTTGTGGATTTGTGGTTCTTTAAACGAATGATGCAAATGGATTTTCTTGTTGAATCTAATATTGTTTTCCTACATGGAAATTTTGTTTTCACCCTGTTGATTATCTTAAAGGAAGAATTTAGCTCTTTCCAGAATTGTATCAAAATCTTGAAAGGTTGTGCTATGCTGAAGACAATTTGGAAATCCTATCATTCATCAATAACAAAGTATAGGATTTAGTGGATTGTTACAATGAAAGGTTATCATCCTTTGAGAGGACCGGAAACAAGCATGCAAGAAGAATAAAGTTCCCACTTTGAAGCAAAATTGTCAAGTCCAGACAATTGAGTCAACTCTTTGTCAAGCTACCTTTCCATGCTCGAAAGAGTTATGCTGGTAGTTGGGTAAATTCCACTGGCTTTTAGGAAAATATTAACATATTCTCTTTCCTAGAAAGGAATCATTTTCTCGCGCCATGTTATAATGTATGTGTTGCTCATGATTGTACGAACAGTTTTATAAACTATAAATAAATAAAAACTTATTGGCATTAACTTTATGAATTCGGATTATGGCACATTTTTTTCTTTGTTTTTAATGAACATTATGCTTTGCGTATTCGACCAAGCTTCAAAATCATTGATAATTTCTATCATAATTTTTCCATCGCGTTTGGAAAAATAAAAATAAAAATTCCAACAAAAGGAAGACAACGAGAATTTGAAAACATTGAATGTTGAAAACCACACTAAAAAATTATTTAAAATAAATTTATTTATTTTTAATACATTTTTACATATTGTCTTTAGAGAGACAATGTCTTTAATTCCAACTATTGTCTCTAAAGAGACAAAAGTGAAATTGTCTCTAAAAAGACAAAAAATACTTCTATTATGTATTGTCTTTACAAAGACAATTTTTTAAGACAATATTTTGAGACACTCGCTTAAAGACAATATTTAAGACAATACACAAGTTTTTTTTTTGTCTCAAATTAAGACAATTTACTGAAAATTTGTCTCAAAAATTGTCTTAAACTGCCCCTCTATGTAGTAGTGCTAAAAGCGTTTGTTTTAGAGAAAGTATGGAAGGACTGCTTCCTTACATTACAGAGCCATTGTTCATTACAGGGAAAGACACCCATTGCCTTCACCCGACGATTCACAGAGGCTTTCGTTGGATTCTACATACATCAGACTTCTAGAAGACTCGGGAAGGTTTTCCTCTGAGTTAATGGCGGAATCTCTTCTCTCTTCTCACAACAGTTACAAATATATGCATTCTAATTCCGGTTCAAATAATGCACTCAGTAATCAGTACTGTAAGAAAATTTCTGGGTCCTGCAATACCCATGTTCGAGTCCTGCCCCAAGTCGAGCATCTTGCACAGCAACTGAAGGGAATTTGAAATAAGGGCCAACAAAGTTTGGCGGATCCGAATTGGCTTTGAAAGACTGTATGTCATATCGATAGAAAATTATTATAGTATAGGTTTGCATTGTGTGAGGGTTTCATTCAATTTGGCACGAGAGTGGAAGAGTGTTTATAGTTGTCTGTATAGTAAACGCCTAGCACAACGGCTGGCATTTGTGTCTATTGTACAATTATTAGGTTGCAATGTTTCTGTATACGTGAAAGTAAAATCAGAAATGGAGCACATTGTTTTCAGTTGAGTATATTTTTATAAAAGTATGACCTGAATATAACAAACATCATGTCTTAATGTAAACTCTTCTAAGTATGTGCTTTCTTTCTTTCAGCTTAATCAATATAACATATGCATTGTCTCTTTGCTAGAGATAAGGTATTAATTTTCCATGTAGCACTTGCACATTTTAAGGTATTTATGATCTTACATTAAAGAACTTTAGAATAATTGTAAATGTATCTTTGAGAGTAGATATTATTAGATTGCAAAGGGTAAAGGAATTACAATTGTGAGATAAGCGTATTTTGCAAATAATATGTTTGATTAAGAAGTTATTATCTATTTTATATTATTGTTGCATATGGCATAGTGACAGTACACTTTCAAAAAATGAAACATCTATAAAGCATGTTTGAGAAATTGTAAAACATATTTGCATAAGATAGAAGAATCAATGTTATAAGATAGACGAAGGAAGCCAATATGCGAATATTGTACCATTTAAATTTCATTATATGAAGATTTTAAACTAATCATCGTTCCTTAAATTCCAACTAAAATCTTATTCATAATATTCAAAAAAAGAAGAAGCAAGCATTTAACAGATACTTATAGAACGAATTACATCACAATGACCTAATTAGCATAGGCATAAATTTTACTATGAAATAATAATGAATTATCTTGTTATAGAAAACAAGAAATTATTTGTTTTATATAGGAATATGATTATAAAACAGACCTTAAAAGAACTATTAAATTTGTACTTTAAATCTACTAAAAATATGTAAAAATATTGAAAACAATTACAAAGCATATGATTTCTCCTAAAAATTGGATTTAATTTATAAAAAAAATATTTAAAATAAGTTTTGATATTGTTGTAAAAAATCCTTTAAGACAAGATTAAACAACATTTATCCAAAATGCTTCCCTTGATTTGCAATTGCATTAAAAAGAAAGATAGCTACAAGTTATTTTTGAGAGTTTATATACTTCAATTCCACTTCCTTTTTCCTAAGCAAATCTTGAATAAAATTATATCTTAAATAAATAAATAAATGACTTACTAGAGTGAATTGGATTCACAACCAACTTCATAGTGCTCATGTTATCACAAAAATTATTGTAGGCTAAATTTGTTTCCCTCAATTTCTTCTATACTTTTTTTGAAGCCATAATATTTGTGTACTTATGGAAGTGACTATAATATACTTTATTTGTGTAGATAAAAGAGCATCTAAACTTTGCTTCTTCAAGATCCATGTAGCCAAACTCAAGCCAAGTGAAACATGATTACCAAACATGGAATTTTGGTAGTCCAAACTATCTCCTCAACAAAATTATTAAATCCAACAAGTTCAAACTCTTAGAAGCATAATAATGAATACCAAGATTGATACAACCTTTCACATATCTAAATATCCTCTTGGTTGTCGTCACATAAATTTCATATGGCTCAATCATATGCTTCAAAACAATAGAAAATAAATAAGAAATATCTAATCTTGTGTGAGTTATAAAAAACAAAATTCCAACAATAGTTTTAAAAGATATCTCATCAACTGTTATAGTGCCATATTTTGTGCATAACACAACTCCATGAGTAGTTAGAGTTGACACTGACTTAAATTCATAGATACTAAATTTTTTTAACATATAGCATCCATATTTTTTGTTACAAATGAAATTTCCATCCCCACTTACATGAACCTACCTTCCTACAAAATATTGCATGAGAATTAAATTTTATTAGAAATTCATTCATTGTAGAAATTTTGAATTTGTCCTTTATTTTAGAATTTCTACCCATGTAGAATAAATTATCAACATACAACCTTATAATAAGGATATCATTACCTTCTTTCTTGTAGTAAACGATATATTTTCTCTTATTTATTTGGAAGCCATTCTACTAAAAATATCCATCAATCCTAGCATACCACACTCTTAGTGCTTTTTTCAATTCATATAAATCCTTCTTCAACTCATAGACTTCATGTTCCCTATACTTCAAAAGATTGTGGCTATCAAACATAAACTTTCTCTTCTAAGTACCCATTCAAGATAGCACTTTTTATATCCATGTGATGTATGCTCTATTTCTTTTGATGATAATGAAACCACCATTCTAATGGTCTTTTATCTTGATATTGCTACAAATTTATCTTCAATTTCACTTCTCTTTCCTAACCAAATCTTGAATAAAATTATATCTCAAATAAATAAAAATTACTTACTAGAGTGAATTGGATTCACAAACAACTTCATAGTGCTCATTTTATCACAAAAATCATTGTAGGCTAAATTTGTTTCCCTCAATTTCTTCAATACTTTTTTGAAGCCATAATATTTGCATACCTATGGAAGTGACTATAATATACTTTACTTATGTAGATAAAGAGCATCTAAACTTTGCTTCTTCAAGATCCATGTAACCAAACTCAAACCAAGTGAAACATAATTACTAAATGTGGAATTTTGGTAGTCCAAACCATCTCCCCAACAAAATTATTAAATCCAACAAGTTCAAACTTTTAGAAGCATAATAATGAATACCAAGATTGATACAACCTTTCACATATCTAAATATCCTCCTGGTTTCTTTCACATAAATTTCATATGGCTCAATCATATACTTCAAAACAAGAGAAAATAAATAAGCAATATCTAGTCTTGTGTGAGTTAGAAATATCAAAATTCCAAATACTTCTAAAATCTACCTCATCAACTGTTGTAGTACCATCTTTTTTGCATAACACAACTCCATGAGTAGTTAGATTTGGGACTAATTTAAATTCATAGATACTAATGTTTTTAACATATAGCATCCATATTTTTTCTTACAAATTAAATTTCCATCCCCACTTCCATGAACCTACCTTCCTACAAAATATTGCATGAGAATTAAAATTTATTTGAAATTCATTCATCATAGAAATTTTAAATCCATCCTTTATTTTAGAATTTCTACCCGTGTATATAAATTATCAACATACAACCTTATAATAAGGATATCATTACCTTCTTTCAAGTAGTAAATGATAGATTTTCTCTTATTTATTTGGAATTCATTCTACTTAAAATATCCATCAATCCTAGCATACCACCCTCTTAGTGCTTTTCTGAGTCCATATAAAGCCTTCTTCAACTCAGAGGCTTTATGTTCCCTATACTTCAAAAACCTGTGGCTATCAAACATAAACTTTCTCTTCTAAGTACCCAATCAAGATAGCACTTTTATATCCATGTGATGTATGCTCTATTTCTTTTGATGATAATGAAACCACCATTCTAATGGTCTTTTATCTTGATATTGCTACAAATTTATCTTTATAATCTATCCCATGCCTCTATGTGAAACCTTTTACAACTAATTATGCCTTGTGTTGTTCAATAGTGTCATCACTATTGTACTTATTCTTGTTGACCCATTTAGTACCAATACATATCTTGTCATTTGAAACTTATGTAAGATCTCAAGTATCATTCCTAAGAATGGAAACCATTTCCTTTTTTCATTTATTTCACATAAACACAATGGTTCCATGCATCTTCAAAATGTGATGGGTCAAAATTAGCCTATGAAAGTAAGGAAAAAATTACCATCTCACCACTTATATCCTCTTCATATATTTGAAATGTATTCATTTGATAAATTTTATAGCAGTGTCTTATCTTTTTAAAGAACTAAGACTTGAAGCTAAATGTGCACTAGAATTAGTTGAGGGGCCACTTGGTGGACTTGTAGTAATTAAAATAGAAACACTAGTGGGAATCTCATCAACAATATTATTACTAATTCCACCATTACAAATAGATTTATATTTGTTATCAAGGACTTTTTTATGACCATATACTTCCCTTAATAAAATATAACATCTCTTGACAAAAAAAAACTGTTAGTAAGAAAATTGTAAATCATCTAAGTCTCACTTTGTTCACTATACCCAATAAAAATACATGATTCACTTTGGATCTAACTTTTGTCTCATTTGGATAAACCACTTTTTAGAAGCTTCAACAACCTATCATGGCTAAAAACTTGCTCAAAAGAAGGGGATTAGAAAAATCTATTTTGAGGGAGATTCTTTGAATGTTGTTAATTGTCTTAAAAATGTAAATCCTCCTTCTTGGTTGATTGAGCATATTATTGAGGATTCTATCTCCATATTAAACTCCTTTTCAAGGACTTTTATGTTTCTTATGTTTATAGAGAAGTTAACTGTTTAGTGGATTGCCTTGCAAATTTGGGAGTGTCCTCTCCTAGGCAATGGGACTTTGATGACTTAATCCCCATAGAAATTCAAACTCATTAAAAATGATCAAAAATCACATGTTTCATATGTTGGATGGTAGGTTAGAAATTAGAGGTGATAGCTTATCACCTGATAATTGTCTATTTGATGTGAAAAGACTTATGGAATGTTGTGTATATCTTGGTAATTGTGGCAGAGATTGGGAAAAACTCCCAAGGGTTGTGTCCATGATGACACTCAATACTAGGGTTGTCAGTTTTACATGATTTCTAGGTGCTCTTTTCCTCCTTTCTATTTGGAACCTTCATTCTCTCTTGGCTGCTTTCCATCTCAGGAAGGAATTTGTGGTCATATGTGTTTTTTTTATCATGGGAGGTGATAGGTGTAGGATGGAGCCTGTTACTTATGAGGACACAAAGACTAATGGTTTAGTCTCACAAATCCTTTAGAAGGGAGGGGCTATGCCCTGCATGTTGAAGCTTCATGGCTTTGACACTCAATTTTCTTAGGAGTTTGTTAATGGGTGGCATAATAGGATGTTGATAATTTTTGAGGTGGAGATTAATATAACAAAGAATCTTATTGCAAAGGTTACCTGGCTATCCACTCAAGGTAGTAAATTCTATAGGGAGAGGTCGACTTCCAAATTGGTAATAGCTACCTTCTTGAAAGATAATGGAAGAGGGAAGATTAAGAAGTTGGGATGTGGATGTTATGATTGTAAATCTATAAATCCCATTTGGAGGGAGGTGGTGGTGGTGATAATGAGGTATTTCACCTTGGACAATAGATTCCCTACCATTTATGGTTATCATTTCATTCTCCTCAACCATTTTAGACATAATAAGTTGGTGTCTTTTCCTTCTTACTTGCTCTTTTCTTTGGAAAATGGCATCCTAGAGTTTAGAAAGAACCCTAATAACCCTTATTTGCATGAGGGTTTAATGCTCTTTATTACATAACATATCAAAGCTAAGTATGTGATTGAAGCTCTCAAAGTGAATAGAGCCCACAAGCTTAAGGATATGCCCTTTGATTTTGAAATAGGTGATGACTCTGATGAAAATGATGAAGAGGATTTTGGGTCAATCTTTTTTGAGTACTTTGTACCCTATGATTCTATTAATCTTTCTAGGAAAATAACCAAGAAAGAGGCTTCCCCTTCTTGGTCTGACAACTCGCACATTGATTTGGAAATTGAGATATGGTGCAGGAGCATCAACACCTTACCTTCACAATTGGAGCATTAGATGTGTCTAGGTTTATATAGGTGTGTTGTGTTTATTTATGTTCAATAAGGTCTAAAAATACCAATCTAATGTAAATTATTTGAGTCATTTGGTTGAATATGCCATTTGGTCAAATTGCTTTATAAAGAAAAACCTTATGTAATCATGAGTTTTGAGGAATATGGGGAGTAGAGTCTTAATACATGGGAATAAGGTTCCATGGGATTATTCTATGGGTATTTGATCGGTTTATAGTCAATTGGGATCATAATCTAAACATTTCAAAGTGGATAGCAATGATGTTAACAAATTGTGAAAGTAATACGAAATTGCATCCAACGGTCACAAAGGGATTTAAAAGGTAGATGGAGGGTTGGTTGGTTAGTAGTTTGAGGAAGAGAACCTTTAAAAAGGGGAGGGATATCATTTGTAAGGTTGGCAAGAAGAATTGAATAAAGAAAACAATCATATTCCCTGTTATTTCTCATAAATTGTGTGTTTTACTCTCTTCTCCAGTCTTGTACGAGTCCATACAGGTATATTATGGCCTGATGATTCTAGAATTTGTAAGCATGTGATTTTATTATCTATTTCCAGATTTTTGAGGGTCTATTCAGTACTTTTGTAAGAGAAATATATAAGAAACAATGACTACTCTATTTTCTTGAATTAAGGGTTTTGAAGAAGATTAAATGAGGAACTAACCAATCCACCTACTGTAATTGATCTATTGCTTAGTGGATTGGTTTGTAATATTTTATGTTAGGTGTCTCAATTTTTTATGGGGAATAAATAAGTAAGGGATTGTGGTGTTGGGGTAACACCCTAGGCTAAGCAGGGTTATTTCTATGAGAAAATGAGGAACCTAGGTGTTAATTCTGAAAAATAATAAAACTAGTGACTTGGTGAGTGTTTATTATGCTTTTGTAGAGATATTTAAAGGTGTTTCAACCATTGGTTGAAATTGGGGAGATTGGCAATGCGCATTTTCAACAAAGGTGCTTTAAAACCCTAGGTTTCTAGGCTACAAGGAGGGTTTTTGATTTGGGAAAAAAAATAAGCTCTTGGGGTCTTAAATCTTGGAAAATATTGAGTTTTGGCACCTCTTCTAAGACTATTTCAAGTTACCTTGGGTTTGTGGTGAGATTTTAAAGGGGTCCCTTTGAAAATAGGGCTAATTGGGGCTTCAATACAGCGAGGAAGGTCATTTTAAGGAAAATTTTCTAAAGGAGTCATATGCACCTATTGGATATGTTGTGTGTCTCAAAAATGGGTATCTAAATCATCTATTTTTTTGTCAATTTTTGTGCAATGTTTTGGAGTTAAGGCCTAAAAACTGAGTTTCCACTACTACTAGGGTTGAAGGGTGAAACTGAGAAATTGTGCTTCTGATGATTGTTGAACTTGGAAGACTATTTGAATTTCTTTATAAGA
Organism: Sequoia sempervirens; assembly: GCA_007258455.2. Classification (NCBI taxonomy): domain Eukaryota; kingdom Viridiplantae; phylum Streptophyta; class Pinopsida; order Cupressales; family Cupressaceae; genus Sequoia; species Sequoia sempervirens. The sequence goes on along the minus strand of VDFB02270651.1, from coordinate 211,696,586 downwards.
TCATTTTAATCTTGTTAGATGCCTCTTGAAGGCAGGTTGTTAGCTTTATTGAGTTGAGCCTCCCAGGTCTACATCAAGGTATCTCCTCCAATTGAGACCAAGAGTAAAGGCTCTATGAAGGTGAGGAAAAGAGAGTCAGAGTTCGAAGAATGTGGATTAATCCCTCCGTTCTAGAGTGAAAAGGAGAATTCTAGCTAGGGAAGGTGAGATTAAGATGGTGGGTAAGACCTCTACTAGTAAGATTGCCCCAAATTTGGGCTTGGGTAAGGATAAGGAAGTTGTCACTTTGGATGTGTCTCTGGTTGGAAAGGAGCATGTTCAATATGATGATGTGATGGAGAAAGGAAATCATGAGAACAAGGAGGCCCCTATAGCTGCTCAAGTGAAGAGTTTTGATAGGGTGGTTGATTTAGACATTTCCCCTGTTGGTGTGGAGTTTGTGGGTAGAGGTAGAGTTAAGGTGGATTCTCCTGGTGGTAATTTCCATGATGGTCAACCTAAGAGACCTGATACTTTTTAGGGAGAGCTTATGAATTGGGAGCTAATTGATTTGAATGATTTCCGCTAGAATGGCTAAGGAGGGGACTAATAACCTCTTTATGCTCTTTAAATGGATTCTTAATGAAGTCAAACAAATTAATATCAAGGTGAATTCACTAGCTAACTTTAATGTGGGTGTTACCAATAATAGTAAATTGGAGATATCTATAGTTAACAAGGTAAAAAATATGAATGTTATCAACAAATTCATGGTTGATGCAGCAAAACTGAGGGAGGATCATGATTCCAAAAAAAAAATTCTTGAACAAAAAATGATGAAGATCCATGAGGACATGTCCATTCTTGTCAATGTTAGCCATGAGTCACTTCCTAATAGTGCAGAGGGTTGAGTGTGTTAAATGAAAAAGCTTTAAAATGGACTAGGAAGATGCTTTTCAAAGGGAAGGATGTGCATGGTGCGGAGGATGAAACCTTGATGGGTAACCTAGACAAAGGCAAAAAATTTGGCCCTTGTATTTGGACTAGAAGAAAAAACAAAGAAAAGTGTGGTGATTCTAGTCCAAAAATTGAATGATGTTGTGGAGATGCATGATAAGGTCCTTACTAGAGACTTGGAGGCAGCAAGGATCTTGAAGAATTTGTAGTAGTTGTTTTTCCTTTTTTGGTCAACTTCTTGTTGAACATTGATTGTTTGTTGCTTGTTTGTTGTCAATCTGCTTGTTGTTTTGACTACTTTTTTGTGATGGGGCTGCTTGTTTTTAATGTCTTCTCTTTCTGCCAGTCTTCTCCTTTTGTAAAGGGTTTCGAGGTCCCTTCAAAACCTACTTTTTTGCTAATCAAAAACTTTTGTATCTTTTGATTAGTTCAAAAGTAAGCAATCTATCAAGTGCACTAGTAGGACTCTAATTGAGAATAGATCATGTGGTAGAAACTACATCAACCCAAAAAGAGTTTCCCAATCCCTTGGTTTCTAACATACTCCTCACCATTTCAATTATTATGTATCTCTTCCCTTTAACTAAACCAATTTTTGATGTGTATATGTAGTTTTGAGTTATATTTTGATGTTATTTATACCTCAATAATCCTAAAATCTCTTAAAAAAACATCCTCCACAATCAATTCTTGAAAATTTTGTTTTATAATAACTTTCATTCTCCATGAGGGCTTTAGTCCTCTTTAATGTATCACAGGTTTCATATTTTTTCCTAATAAAATAAATACAAAACTTTTGGGTATAACCATCTATAAAAGTAACAAAATATAATGACTTACCCAAAATTTGTGTTTGTATAAGCTCACAAATATCAAAATGAACTATTTGAAGTGGATAATGGGACCCCATGCATCACCTTTTAGAAAATTTTCTATTGTATTTTTTCCTTCAACACATAATTTATAAACATTCTTGTGATCTTCAAACTTAGGTAAAGATAAAAAGTAATTCTTATAACTTTATTAGTTTCAAACTATGAAAACCCATGTGTACATACCTAATATTCCATAACTAGCTTTCATCTTCATATGTCAAACTGACAAGACTATTTTTTATTCTCTCCAACCTAAATAGGAAAATTTTATTATTTTTCATAGACACAGCTATAACAAGTATATTTCCTTGATTCTTGTCTTATATTTTAAATTTTTTATTATCAAACATCACATTATGATTATTTTTACATAATTTTCAACACAAAATAAATATGTTTTAACATTAAATAGTGTAATAAACGTAATTAACACATTTGTAGTACCTTAGTATTCACCTCCACAACTCATTTTATTACAACCTTCAAAGATTCATCATCACCAACCTTGATATTAGTTTTGAATCTTTCACCTTATAGAAACTTATATTTATCCATACCCAACCACACTAAACTTTATCTCATTCCTATCTATTCATTAAATAATTATGAATTATTTATTTAAATTAATCCATCATTTATCCTTATCTCCCACTCTTAATTTAATAAATTTACATTTATTTAATTAATTCGACCTTTAAATTTTTATCATAAATAATTAGGTGAACACAAACCATTTATTTAATTATCCCATTTTCCATCTCAATCTAATTAGTTAATTTACTAGATAATTCTTTGCACATACAGGTAAGTATGATTAATTTAATTGATCTTATTTATGCCTAAAATGCTAGAATAAGATCCTAGCCATTCATTATCCCTAAACAATCCTAAAGCTATATTTAGCACATGTTTGAGAGGAAACTTGTCATTTCTCTCTTTCTCATGTGATCTCTCACATGTGAGAGGAGTCATCCTCAACCATCGGATATGGTCAAGCAAATCTTATCCCTCCATCTCTCCTTGATATTAATCCTTCTCGAGTGCATCAATTTATTGATGACACTTAGCATCCTCTCATTAACCCTAATTTCTTATTCATTCATATCCATTGATCCTCAAATCAAATCCAATACAATGATTAACCCATCCTTAAATCTATAAATTATCATACAAGACATTTTCATCTATTCTCTTCATCCCAACGTCATGCTACTAGATCTCCAAGAAACCTACATTCTTGCAAAATTAATCAAAAATATCTAGAGAACATCAAGATAGTTGAGAGAGCACAAATGAGATCTCTCAACATTGAACACAATCCTCTCCAAGATCAATTTGAGTGAAATTTGAGAGAAAGGTCATGGATTTTTTTGCATTTAGTATTTTTCCCAATGCATTTTTATTATCTTAATTTTAACATGATTAGTAGGACTCCATGTCTTGAATCTAACATTTTCTTTAAAAAAATCATCATTATTTTCCATAGGTTATAGGTTGACATGAGTACTTTGTGTTTTGGTGCCTACATTAGGTGTTAGCTTGCTTCAATTCTAAATGTGTTCCTACACTTTGTGATCTCCATCTATTTTTTCCCACCACTCTTCATCATTTTCAAAGATTTTTCCACCTTCTTCTAACCATTTTTCATATGCATAATAGTTTCTATTTACTCACTCAATTTTTTACTTTTCTAGCACTTCTTGTAAATTTAACACATTTTTCTTCCAACATTTCCTACCTCGTTCCATAGTACCTTTAAATTCTTGCAATCCTCCACATATATCCTTAATGGTTTGACATTGTAGCATCCTTTTGAGTCACTTTTTCTTTACAATCTAGTAGCCCTATGACCTGATATTTATCATGTTCCTTGAATATTTTTTCATCTTTATCCTAAAATATTTTATTTTTGTGAAAGGATATCTCACCCTTCTATATTTTTCATCATTTTGTAAACATATTTTTGTAGATAAACTCCCTTTTCTTCTAGGATATTTCTTCAGTTCTTTCCAAAAGTCATTTCGGTGCCTACACATCATATTACATTACTCGTGTTATTTTATTTCTAGTGCCCTATAAATCAATTCATTTTCTTCCTTACACTAACCCATATTTTCTTGTCATTCTTCATCCTTCTCCTCTTTATTTTCTATTTTTATAGTCTAATAATTGTTTTCTCTATTGTATTTCTCTTATAACTATTTTTTTAGATTCCTCTCATTTTTAACTAAATCTACTAACTTCTTCTTGCAATTTCCATATCATTTCCTATGGTTTTTCTTGAATTGATTGCATAATCCATCACCTCCACTTCTTTTCACTTGTTCCTTGTCATTCAATGCATTTTCTCAATTAAAATATTTTATCATAAATTTTGGGGTTTTAATCATTTATTCTAATCATTTTCTATAGCATAAACCCTATTTATAGCTTATATCAATGGTCAAAGATATTATCTTAAAACTACTAATATATTTGTGTTGTAGGTTTGCTTGTCCAAGGCATTATCTTTTCCACTAAAGTATTTGTACACCAATATTTTAAGGTAAAATAATAATTGTCTTCTATTGTGTGAATCAATTGGTGTCTATTCTCTCTTCTTATGCTACAAGGTGATCTTGAGGATCAAAAGCATAATTTTTTCTATTTTTCTTTTGTTTTTATCCGAAGGAACCTAAGTGTGTATTCCCTCCCCTTGTACCTCATGTGATATTGGGTGACCAAAGCACTTAGATATTCATTTTAAAGCAGCTTCACTTAAGGATTTGATCACTTTAGGGGATAAAGTCAACTCACATATTTTATGGGGTATGAAAATTTTGAGGAGAGTCAAAAGACTCCACTAGAAGTACACTTATCATTTTGGGCTAAGCTTGCAAGAATTTTATACCTTGTAAAGTGGAGAGTGAGTTACCCTCTCAAACCAAGCCATCAAAACTATCCTTTCATTTCATAGAATTGAGCTACATGTACCTTTGTGGTATATTTATGATACCTCTAGCAACCTTGTTCATCCTAGTCTAAAACCTTTCAATTTTCTTTTTATGTGGTACATTAGTAACCAAGTATGTGTGAGAAGATATTCACCCTATACTTCTAAGTTATCAAGATAGAGCTTAATTTGGGAAAATCCTAGACCTCTAAATTAAGGGGTATAGAGGTGGTTGTTAGTAGGTAAAATACCAAAGTGATAATAGTACCTACATATCACTACATCTAATTGCAAGAGGAATGTAGTGCTCTAGGTTGAATCCCACATAAGCTAAGAGGCATAATTATCATAATAAACATGTCCATAATGTAATAGATTACATATCTAGTACATATAAAATAGAAAGATAGAAGAGCTATGGATGGGAAAATGAAATAGAAAATATAAGATGTGTATAACTTGAAGCTTTGATAATGAAATCCATTTGTTGATAAATAAATATTTATAAAACCTTATCACATTTTATATTGGGTTATAGAGAATAAAAATTATTTTGTTTATTTTTTATTAGCACTATCACCTTACCATACTATGGCATATCTCATTGCATAATATTTGACTCTTCTTATATTATAATTATTGATGTATAAATACAACATATAAGAAGTCTAGACTTAAAAATTTGTATTGTGAATCCATCTTTATTGGAAACATTTGGTTTCATTTCTAGGGCCCTAGTTACACAATAAAGAATGGCTCAAGTAATAAAAATATTAAAATTTGCATAGGCAAGAGAGTTGTTAAGAAATGTTATAAATAAGACAAACAAATTAGGGTCTACAACAGATTCTTTTAGATCCTATCCTCATGAAAGGAGATTGGGCACATATGGGATGATGAATGGGAAAGGGGGGATCTTGATGACCAATAGAAATGAGACAAGGATAAGCCACTTTGGATGCATAAAAGGATCAATAAAATTTCAAATCATTAACACTCATGCATATAGGAGATAATTAGTGATTGAGAGAATTTAAATATAATACTAAATTAGCAACACATATTGAGCATGGAATAAAAATGACAAGAAAAACATAGGAAAGACAAGAAAAGTATTACAAAAGGATGGAGAAAGATATGGAATCTATGATAGAGCATGATAGAGGGGCAAAAATAGTGGGGAAAGAGGAGGATAAGAATCCATATTTTTTAGAGGAATGGAATAAAAATGAGAATTTCATAGGGGCTATAAATAAAAAAATAAAAAGGAAAATACTAACACTCTACAAATAGAGGGATAGATAACTAAGCCACTTAATATTAATGATGCATTTGAGTAGTTATCCATCCATCTCGACAAAGCAATAAAAATTCTCATCAAACTGACAAGAAGTATTGAGGAGTATGGGATATCTCAAACATCATGAGAAGAAGGCCAGAGTACCATTGAGGATGCACCACTTCCTATATTGGTGTATGAACCAAGATCCTAGTACCTACAAAACACAACAAATACACACATTAGAAGATTGAAATGCAAGTTAAAATCTAAGATCCCCATGAAATCTATTTACGAAGCTTAAATTAGGAAATGAAATGAAGAACACAATAAGAAAACAATAAAATAGATTGAATCCTAATTAAACAAGAAAACTCTTGATCCCATGGGGGAATTGGTGCCAATTTGATATGAAAATTGGCCCTTTCCCAACTCCAATGATGCAATGTAGATTGGCGATGAAGAGTGCTCCACTTTGTTGAAGATCCAATGAAGCTCCATGATAAAAAATCTGCATAACCTAGCTAATACTTGATGAAATGGATGAGAATTGCTATGCTTGAGTATGGATTTGAGTATAATAACTTTGCTCAAATTGTGGATGATAAAATGATGAATGAAGCCTCTTATTTATAGAATGAAAAGTTGGAGAAATGCCCAAAATGAAGTAATGTGGGACTAACATTCAACCAATGGCAAGGTGCCACTTGTCAAGAGATGGATGGATGAAGGATGTGCACGTTTTGATGAATGTGCCCATAAATGCATAAATTTGAAATTTGAAAATGGTGAAATGACAAGGTGGAGGGAGAGTCAAATGGAGTAATGGCCACTTGGCTCAATGCAAAAGGACATGTAAGATGAAATAAATTCCTTGTTGGAAGGACAAAGTCCACTTGGATTTGAATTCAAATTTGAGGGAATATTCCTCTATTATGCCATGTCGAGAGAAAATAGAGATTTAATAAATCTATTTTCATGTGCAAGTGGCAAAAGCTAGAGGATGGGACATGAATTAGGATTAAATTAATCAAAGGTTAATTAATTTAATGAAGGATTAGATGATGTGACAAATTTGACTTAGATTTATGGGTTAATTTAAATCAAATATGAGAAGAATATGATAAAAGGATTAATTAAATAAGGATTTTTTATTTATTTAATTAAAGGAGTTGAAGTTAGATTAAATCAAATAAGGTTTTAATTTATTTAATTTAATGAGATAGAATTTAGAGATTTAATCAAATAAAATGAATTATTTAATTAAAAGAGGGACTATAGGATTAATTAAACAAAGTGATTTATTTAATTAATAGGAGACGATGACTTAATTAGATAAAAAATGATTTATTTAATTAAGAGATGAAATGCAATGAATTTAATTAAATAAATATTATTTAATTAAATGACAAGCAGAGGAGATGATTCAGGATGGACTAGTGTTAGTAAGATCAGGATCAAGCGTATAGGATCAATCGGTATATTTTGAGTGTCTACATTTTTCCCCTCTTTGAAGCAATGTACTTGTTGCGTTAGTTCAAAGAATAAACTGTCTCAATCAAAATTCAAAAATTCTCTGATTTTTTCGGATGCCCCACTGCTTCCCTAGCGAATGAAGAATTAAGCCGGTATACTGCCCCCTCGATAGATCGAGTGAAAAGGTTCGATTTGAGGGTCGATCTTGCAACAAAGAGGTTCAAGATTAGTTCAACTTGAATGTTTGATGCAAATAGATTTGATGGTGTAGGAAGTCATCGGCCATGTGTAGCCTCATGCCTATTTTGATATATTACCCACAGTTGATCCTAATTTGTACCATGACAATGTATATTTTGATGATATATATGATATGATTATGATGTTTATATGTAATGGATGATATGGATGCACATGATATGATATGATGATGCTTTTATGATTATGCAAATGGATGATAAATGTATGGTTTATGAGATGCTTAGAATAACCAATCTATATTATGCAATGATGAAATGCAATCCATGTGAGATGAGCAATGTTTCTTATATGATATGATATGATATGTATTATGTTGACGGTTTGTGGATGCAGGGTAGATGCATTAGCGATGATTTATGATTAACTTTCATAGTACCATGTTAGTGTGAAAAGCAAGAGATAGAAGAGAACAAGAGATTCCAACAAGACATGAGATGATGATGATGATTACTTGTTGAGGAGTTGGTATTTTCAAAGGGCAAATTACTTTATGTTTGATAACACACATAGGTATGATGCATCAAGGTATAAAGAACCAGGATGGCATTGTACCTAGTACGATGGACTTTGACTTGACAAACAAATAGGAGTATTCTTGTTAACACCTGACATACAAAAACTTTGCTAGGATGCACCTAAAAAAGTAAGTATTCGCCAAGTTATATTACAAGAACGTCCAACAAGCACAATAGAAAAAATATAATGATCAATGCCCCATTCCTTTCTCTCTAAATCATTTTGATTAGAAATCATCAAGAGGTCATTGGAATGAGCGCAATAAGATAAATCAAAAGAAAAGATCAAACTCGCAAACAAGTTGATGTTCTTCATACCTCTAGCCAAGGCGATGTGTTTTGTTTATGATAAGAATCCAAAGTGATATCCAAAATGATTCCCATTGTCGGAACGATATATCCTAAGACACGCATTGTATAGGATGATGATGGGTTGATAAATTGTTTGATAGGATTTTGATATAAGGTTGATTGACATGTTTGAAAATGATCAGTATTTTAATTTTGCATTTAAAAGTTTGAAGTTTGCTTTTGATTTTATGTTTGAAGCTTGCTTTTGTTGATTGTTGTGGTTGTTTTTGTTTTTATTTCCAAAAGATGAAGGTGACAATTTTTTTATTATGGATGAGATTATTGCAAGTGAAAGTGAAATGGGATGGATGGATTTTTTCAAATATTTGGATGTTTTTTATCTTTTTGAAATGTTTTGAGGTTGTTTTTGGTATTTTTGGGTTATTTGAATGTTTTTGGATTTTATGAGATTTTATGAATGTTTTGGTTTTCCAATTTTCCAATGCTTTTGTGCTTTCTAATATTTTATGAATGTTTTTGGATTTTGTGTTTTTTTTTTTTTTAATGTTTTTATGTTTTTGTGTCTCGGGGGTTGATCAAAGATTAGCCTTGCATACATTTAAGCTCAGAGATGATGTAGTTCGGATGCCATGTTTTTGATGTTTTTTTTCTGACTTTTTGACCTATTTTTCAATTTTGATACAATTTTGGATGTTTTTGGATTTTCTTGGTTTTTTTGAATGTTATGGGTTTTCGCATGATTTTGGTGATTTGGATATGGATATGTTATGATATCAGTGATCTGTTTTGGGATTTTTTTGAAAACCAAGCTAAGGTTGATTGATCAGATCGATGGATTGATAATGATAACATTGTTGAGGATACACAACAATACAAGGATAGTGTTAAGCAATGCAAGGATTAGGATGGATATCCGAAGATGATGAGGGATTGATTGGATTTTGTTGATGATAACATTGTTGAGGATCCACAACAATGCAAGGATTTGATTGATCAGGATTGATGATGATAACATTGTTGAGGATACACAACAATGCAAGGATAGTGTTAAGCAACACAAGGATTGAGATGATGATGGATTGATTGCATTTGATTGATCAGGATTTTGAAACTTGGTTTGGAAAAAAAGTGTATGACTGATTTGATGTGTTGTTTGAAGTGCAAATTAGATGTGACTGATAGTGATTGTTTGGATTGATGTTCGATGAAAGATGAAGCTTGATAAGGAATGTATTCTCATCAAAAGATGTCATGGGCTAGTGATTTGGATTCTTTCTCACAAGTGGTTTGACCAATTTAAGTTCATGTTTTCCAATGTTAAGATCACCACATAAGTTGGAGGATATATATCAAGATTTATTCCCAAAGCAAGATGTAAATATCTGCCCCCAATGTCTAGCAATGTACGAAATGTCATGGATGGATGCTTGGATAGGTGTGTGGATGGAGGGATATGGATGTGGTAAGCACATAAATGATGCCAAGGATTATCTTGTGATAAGATAATAGGTTTGGATAGAGGATGGTCATTAATTTGGATAGTGCCTCGTGGCTTAGATACTGTAGGGAATGATGGGATCAATGAAAATGACCCATGTCAAGATGTTTACCATAAGAAAGCATAAAGTTTGCACCAAACTTTGTCAAGATCAAGATAACTCAGACTATGGATGCAAATATATGCAAATGGATTGGATAAATGGTTCATGGATGAATGGATTTATTATGGATGAGATGGATGGGATGTCAGATTTATTATGGATGAGATAAGATTCTTTCGCCTAAATTAGTGCATGTAGATGCTTGATTCTACACATAACACCTATTTTCCAAGTTTTCATCATGGTACCTGCCCAAAGTGCTACCGAAGTGGTTTTCACTAGAGGACAATTTTTTATTTTTTTTATTCTTATTCTGATTTTTTGGATTCTTATATTTTATTTTATTTTTGTATTTTTTTGAAAGATTTTAAGCTCATGTTGAACCACCTAGTGGTGTCAATTTAGATGCTTTTGTCATAATGTTCCATCGATATCCTACTTGAATAAGTTTCTTTGCCAAGATACATGCACTTGAATGCAAATTTTGAGATTCTTGATCAGCTTTGTTGATACTGAAGTTAACTCTGTCTCTATGCGTACATCAAAATAGATTTCCTTTGAATCCTTATGATGATGGGTGGCTACCAATACATGGTCAATATGAGAATTTTATATCATGCATGGAGGCGTGGATGGAGTATGTTTAGGGATAAAAGATGGATTGGTTGATAGTTTGGAACCTTTGATTCTCCAAACTTGGGAAGATGAGAAATGATGGGTGGATACGAAAGTGTATGTGGAATTAGGACCAACTGCTTGATATACTTTGTACGTCACTTGAGAAGGCTTCTTTTTCTTTTGTGAACATCTTTGATGGATATTTTTCCCTTTTTTATTTTCCCCATAGTTTCTTTGACTAATGGAGTTTGATAGAGATAGTCTTTCTTTGTACTTTTTGGTATCCACTTGTATTTGATTTGTCCATTATGCTTTCCAACTTCTTTTGATTTGATAATGTTCTACATACTTTGATTCAAATCTTTCTTTTGAGGTTAGTCCCAATTTTTGGATGAGGTGATGGGCAGATGAAGATTCATGATGTGTTTGGTTGTAGTATTGGCATTGGTTTCACCATAAGGATTTTGCATGCCCCCTATGTTGACGTTTGCTTGAGATGAAGTTTCCCCCAATATGGTGGTAGTAACATCTTTGTTCTTTGATTCTCCCTGTTTTGAGATGTCTTGTTTAGAATGCATTATTTGATAAATGACCACTGTAGATGATTTTATTTCAATTTGTTGCTCTGCTGACTCTAGAATATCTTGTTCTATCTAACCTATTTCCTTGAGTGGATAATGTTGGATATCTCCATACATGATGTCCTTAGTCTGAATTTTGGATATATCTATTCCTGATGTTGACAATTTAGTTTGACTATAGGAATCAATAACTTGCTCCTTGTGTGTAATCATGTTAGGAGTAAAGGAATCCTGCTCTAAATAAAGATCATCTACGTGTCTATCCAAAGAAATCATCTCCTGGGTAGATAAAGGAGTATGTGCTATGTGGATATGATCATCATGTAAATATAGGAGAGTTTCCATTATATCATTGTAGTATCCTGGAGATATGAATTCTTGATCTTGATTAATCTTGGAATTGCTTTTGGCATGCTTTGGATCAAGTTCTTGACATGGGTCAATTTCAAAGGGTGGATTGCTTACAAAGGGTTCTTGGATATCTTCAGTAGGCATGGGAAGTGGCTCAATATCCTCTTAGTTTTTTAGTGGACTTGTATCAAATGTTGAGTTGAAGATTCCTTCAATATTTGCAAACATGTCTTGGAAAGGACCATTGCTAGACTTTGGTGAGAGATTTTGATCATGCTTTGGAATAAATTCTTGAGATATGTCCTCTAACTCATTGGATGATGTAGAGACATTTTCAACATGATCATTGGTCGATGGATCACCAATAGTTATTATTCTTTGATCAATCAGGTCTTGGATGATATTTTTGAGTCGGACACAATTCGATGTTTTGTGTCCCTTTATTTTGTGATACTCACAAAGGTGTTTCTCATTATACCTCGGTGGTTTTACCAAGGGCTCTTGATAATTCTCATAGATGAGGATTTTGATGAGATTCTCGTTTACTAGTTACTTCATGACTGATTCGATTGGTTTCCCAAGTGGTGTGTATTTTCATTTGTTGCCTTGTGATATTTTAAATTGACCTTGTGGTGATTGATTTTGGAGATGTGATTGATTTTGGACAATGTTCTAATTTTGGATGATGCTTAGATTTGGCAAGATAGTTTGAAATTGAACATTTTTGTGGTTGGGAATCACATTTCCTTGATTTAGGTAACTCTGATTTTGCATGGTGTTACCTTGACTTGGATCAATACATGGAGTTGTTAACATATTGCTTGTACTTTGAGGAAGTGATTCACAAACATATCTATCCAAAAGTTTACCAAGTGTGGATTTAAAATGTTCATGTTTGGTAAACTTGGTGTATTCACATTTGGCATGTATGGATTTGGTGGGATAATGTTGTTTTGTTGAAGAATCATGCATTGATTGTTTGGTTGATAGATTTGTAGGTTTGGAATTTGATTTAAATCTACCATTGGGAAAGGTGTTCCAAAATTTAGATTGGGTATGATCACATTTGTTGTTCCATTGAGGTTTGTAGGAGATAATAATCCCATGTATGGATTGTATAAATGTGAGTTTTGATAATCAATTGGCATTGTAAGACTTTGATAGTTTGGTTGATTTATAGCACTCATGATGAATGAATCAAGTTTATATTTCATGCTCTTCTTTTTTTTTTACCTTGTTGTAAAAGTTACCTCTAAGTTATTTAGGACCAATGATGAGATGAAGGATGAAAGGGGTGAATGATATGGGTGTTGAAATTTTAGGAACCTTGGAGGGATACTAGACTTTAGGACTTTAGGATTTAGGATTTAGGATTTTATTTGGATTTTTATTTTGACTTGATTTGGATTTTTGGATTTGGATTTGATAATGAACTCATAAAATCCTAGAGGTTAGATGTTGTCTTGGAATAAACTTGTCCACAAGATGATAATTTAACTAAGTGCGTGAAGAAAGATTCATCCACACACACTTAGCCAAACAAGGTGATTTTTGATGTTGACTTGAAGGATTTTACCAAAAGTCTAGTATGAATGATTTTTACAAGGTTCTAAAAGTTCCTTGTGAGATGGGATTTTACTAATGTTTGAGATGGATGAAATGATTGGTTGTCTTGATCCTAAATGAACCTAAGAGGGACTTGTTTACAAGACCAAGGTTTTGAAGAACATGATTTTCCCTAAGAGTACTTCAAACCGAAAGATCAATATTTTCCCAAAAGACCATAAGGCAAAAGATAAACAAGTACATGTGTGGGGATTAATTTATTTCATCTTGATTAATGAATTTATTTTACCACATCCAATGTCTTGCTTAGTTTTTCAAAATAAATGTTTAATGTCCCAATTTCTTCTCATCCCACAAGGTGCATTATGTGGAAATCAAGAAAATCAAGGAAAAAGTTACCTAATGTTGACTTTAGTAGGAGCAAATTGAGATGAAATCCAAATGCTTAGAAGCCTCTAAGGATGAGAATCCCAAGGGCAAGCAATAGAACCTAAATTTGTTCAAGGATATTTGCTTCTCCTAAAGGGTTTAAAATTTGATGCTCATGTTGAATGTTTTTTTTTCCAATGTTTTGAATCAAGCAAAGTGTTTTGTAACCAAGAACAAGTAAAACCCTATGGATATGAAATACTATATTTGTTTAGTCCCCACTTGGACAAGTCTAACTACGCTTATTTTTAGTGAATGGTTAGATGCTTGACCCCAATAGCTGCCCTCCATGACACTCACTTATACAGGGTAGCCAAGCATCAGTACCCATGAAACTCCCATGGAATACTTTCCATTTCTACTAAAAACCATAAAAGTGTGAGGTGGCTTCAAAACGACCGTTCTTGCACCAACAAATAGATAGGGATTTTGGCCTTTCTACAACAAGGGTTTTAATTCAAACTTTTCATTCATAGGGATTGATCCATCGAGGTGAGAGACTATTGTTTCCCTTCTCGTAAAATCCAACTGCGTGATACTGGCCTTTGTTCTAGTACCCACTTTTATATCCCAGTTGGAAATATACTTGGCTTTAGTGTGTTACTGATTGGGTCATTCCCTTGGGTGAGTATTTTTTCCCCAAAGTAGACCCTCTAAGATAAACAAAAGTGAGCAAACATATTTGTAGTTCGATCAACCTTCATTTAGAAACAAAGAGAGAACACACACGATAGGTTTCACTCACACTCGCAATATGTGTTCAATTTTAATCCCAAAATGAAGTGTGGAGGCAATCTTTTATTCAACTTAATGTCACCAAAAAGACTTTTGATTTTCCAGATCGTCGTGAAGTGCATACGCCTTTTTAGATGAGATTATTTTGAAAAAAATATTACAAAGCACAAAGGACACATGTTCATTTTAAATCCACAAAGCAAAAGTGAATTCTTTTTAGTACACCAAAAGAAGTGTTAGATTTGATTGTTCAATTTTTAACCTTAAACAAAATCTAGTAACTTTTCCTAAGGTTCTTTTTAATCCTTTTGTCTTGTTCTTTTTAGAGCCCAAATTGAAATTTGTTGAGTCCTAAAGATTGAAGAGATAAAATCCTTAAACTTGGAATTATTATTGCTTCCAAGAGCGTCTAAAGACACTTGATACAATAGAGAAATGATGTCATAAGAAGCTTTTCTTCTATTTCATCCTCCCCTTTTTTATTTCCTAACCTGCAAAAGTGCTCAAAATGTTAGATGAGATTAAGAAACAAGAAGCTATAAGGGTTAGATGAATCATTAAGCATAAAAACCCTAAAACTTAGACCAAGTTATAATGTGATTTGACTTTAGATGTAAAATTGAAAATTTTAACTCCATAAAAGTTAAGAAACACTTACACCATTGGATAACTTATGAAATTATACCCCATTTAAAAAAAAAAAAATTCAAAAAAAACCTTTGTATGACCAAGATATCATCATTTTAAAACTGACTATAAAAGTGCTAAAACAGTGTGCAGAAGTGCTAAAAGAATGTGCAGAAGCACTAAAAGAATGTGCAAAAGCACTAAAAGAATGTGCAGAAGCACTAAAAGAATGTGTATAAGCGTTATAAAAGTGTGCATAAGCATTAAAACAATGTGTTGAAGCGTCGAAATAGTGTGCATAAGTGCTATATGGGGATTAACAAATAGAACTATCAAAAAATAGTAAAATTTAAAAAAAAATGTTAGATTTGTAATTCAAGTCCTCCTTCTAGCACCAAATGTCAACCCAAGATCCTAGCACATACAAAACACAACAAATACACACATTAGAAGATTGAAATGCAAGTTAGAATCTAAGTTCCCCATAAAATTCACTTACAAAGCTTAAATTAGGAAATGAAATGAAGAACACAATAAGAAAACAATAAAATAGATTGAATCCTAATTAAACAAGCAAACTCTTGATCCCATGGGGGAATTGGTGCCAATTTGATATGAAAATTGGCCCTTTCCCAACTCCAATGATGCAATGTAGATTGGCGATGAAGAGTGATCCACTTTGTTAAAGATCCAATGAAGCTCCATGATGAAAAATCTGCATAACCTAGCTAATACTTGATGAAATGGATGAGAATTTATATGCTTGAGTATGGATTTGAGTATAATAAATTTGCTCAAATTGTGGATGATAAAATGAGGAATGAAGCCTCTTATTTATAGAATGACAAGTTGGATAAATTCCCAAAATGAAGCAATGTGGTACTAACATTCAACCAATGGCAAGGTGCCACTTGTCAAGAGATGGATGGATGAAGGATGTGCACATTTTGATGAAT
Organism: Sequoia sempervirens; assembly: GCA_007258455.2. Classification (NCBI taxonomy): domain Eukaryota; kingdom Viridiplantae; phylum Streptophyta; class Pinopsida; order Cupressales; family Cupressaceae; genus Sequoia; species Sequoia sempervirens. The sequence continues at coordinate 211,680,536 of VDFB02270651.1, read as the reverse complement.
GTGCCCATAAATGCATAAATTTGAAATTTGAAAATGGTGAAATGACAAGGTGGAGGGAGAGTCAAATGGAGTAATGGCCACTTGGCTCAATGCAAAAGGACATGTAAGATGAAATAAATGCCTTGTTGGAAGGACAAAATCCACTTGGATTTGAATTCAAATTTGAGGGAATATTCCTCTATTATGCCATGTTGAGAGAAAATAGAGATTTAATAAATGAATTAAATCTATTTTCATGTGCAAGTGGCAAAAGCTAGAGGATGGGACATGAATTAGGATTAAATTAATAAAGGTTAATTAATTTAATGAAGGATTAGATGATGTGACAAATTTGACTTAGATTTATGGGTTGATTTAAATCAAATATGAGAAGAATATGATAAAAGGATTAATTAAATAAGGATTTTTTATTTATTTAATTAAAGGAGTTGAAGTTAGATTAAATCAAATAAGGTTTTAATTTATTTAATTTAATGAGATAGAATTTAGAGATTTAATCAAATAAAATGAATTATTTAATTAAAAGAGGGACTATAGGATTAATTAAACAAAGTGATTTATTTAATTAATAGGAGACGATGACTTAATTAGATAAAAAATGATTTATTTAATTAAGAGATGAAATGTGATGAATTTAATTAAATAAATATTATTTAATTAAATGACAAGCAGAGGAGATGATTCAGGATGGACTAGTGTTAGTAAGATCAAGATCAAGCATATAGGATCAATCGGTATATTTTTAGTGTCTACAATTGGCATAGACACCACACCTTGAATTGGATTTTTCCAATCTTAGAATCATAGTTGATGAGATATTTGAGGGATTTTTAACCCCTGTTAAAAATACAACCACTAAATTTTGATGTAAAATAATTGGATCAGATAGTAACTAAAATTTGAGGACTCCAAAGAAAGAAGATGTTAAAGTCCATTGTGAATTAAAAAGGATAGAATATTATGTGGTATAGGAAGAAATTAATGATAGGTTCAACAACTTAGCTAACAACATAATTGAGATGATTGAGGAAGGATCGGAAACACCATTATATAATAGTATATCTTTAACTAATGAGAAAGTATCTCCTAAAATGAAACATCCCTATGTAGAGGTGTAACCCCTAGACCAAGAGTCATCCCTCATGCTATTTAAATCAAGAAGAGTCTCAACACTACAAATATCTAACCATTCAAGTGAAACAAGGAAATCATAACAACAATTTGTGTAAGATGTTGATACAATATTGGGAAGGAATTTTTTCAATATATATATAATTACCTAGAAATAAAGGATAAACTAGACAATTAGTAAACCAAAATATTTAGAAATAAATAGGGGTGATCATCAAATAATGGACTAAACCACTATTGTAGGATGACTAAAGAAACCTCTCTCCACATGGATCTACTAATAAAGTGCCTAGTTTGTAGCAAGGATTCTATAGAATTGGTCAAACACATTTTTTTAACCACTATGATAAAAAAAAAATGTATATTGAGAGACTAAATAAAGTTATTTGAATTTTTGGGAACATTGTGAAATGATGCACTAAATTGGTATAGGAAGACATGTCCTCAACATTATAAGGAATGATTTTAAGTCAAGGAAGATTTTATATCCAACTTTCATTCTCTAGATATTCCCACTAAAAGTGTATGTAAGATGAGATAGGTCTACTCCACAAATATGGAAAACATATTAAGGATTATGAACCTATGTTTAAATAAGTCGCCAAGAAGTTAGAAGAATCATTAATAAAGAAGTAATATATTGAATAGTTTTCATATAGGTTACTACTAGAAAATATAACTTCACTATATGGAAGATTATTTGGGACATATTCTAAGGCAGTAACATTAGCATGCTAGGTTGAATTGCAAACATGGAGATGAAAATATAAGAACATTGAGAATAAAGAATTGTAGAATTTAAAACTATAATTGGAGAAGTTAAAGATAAAGAAGGAGATATTATATCCAAAGAATAACCCAATTAAACCACTATAAAACCAAAGAGTAAATATACGATGTACTTATTGCTCTAGGGAAGGTCATCTTAGAAATGAATGCATAATACTAAAAGAAAAAAATGAGTTGTGGTAGTTAGAGTGGATCTTAGGCCATCCCCAAAAAATAAAATAGTTTATTATGGAGTATGTGAAGAATGGGATGACCATGAGTTATATGAATACCCATCTTTACTATTTAGAGTTCAAGAAGAAGAACATGAACCTTGGTGCAACTACCACGAAAAAACTAAGGAATTCATGAATTAAGGAATGGATTATGTTAAAGGATTGGTAGAAATAAATTTATATTCTCATGGACATGGATACAAACAACCACATAGGTGAAATAAAAGAAATATTAATGTACTCCAAAACACAACACAACACAGTACAACACCACCCACTCCCACTTACTCATCTATTGAGAATAAAATTTATTATAATAAATACTAAAGTGGAAATAGTATAGGTATATGTATGAATCAAAGGAAAATATAAGAGGCCACATGCTAAAAATATGGAGAAATGGACCATTATGCATTTGAATATAAAGAGGATAAGAAAAAAAACCTATGGGTTTCATGATAACCTAGAACATGATTTACTTACATGTAAATAGCACAATAATATTTTAGAAATATACCATTAAAATTAAAAAGTGATAGATTATCTAGACCCAATGAAATGAGAGAGGGGAAACCATATTAAAGCACCTAGAAACCCACTGCAACAAGAAAGATGTGTACCCTAAAGAACCAAAAACTTAATCACTCTAATGGAAGAATCTTTAGAAATAGAATACCTAGAGAAGGAGAAATTAATCTATAGAAATATTTTTTTGAATATAAGAAGAAAAGTAATATTCCATTAATCATCAGAGGAGGAAAAGATAGTAGAAGAACCAAAAACTTAATCATTCTAATGGAAGAATCTTTAGAAATAGAATACCTAGAGAAGAAGGAGAAATTAATCTATAGAAATATTTTTTTGAATATAAGAACCAAAAACTTAATCAAAGGAGGAAAAGACAATAAAAATTAATATAATGAATAGAAGAATTAGATGATGAATAAAATGACCCTTATCCCACCAAAACTAAGCTTTATTTTAAATTGTAGAAGAAATCAATCAAACTATAACCTAAGAAAAAGAGAAAGAGAACTATCATAAATATTATTTTTTATTAAAAATAATCTTCAACATTAAAGGAGTTAGCTTATTTTGTGGAGCAATTAAATTTATAAAAAAAATGTTAAGAGATTTTCCAAGTATAGGAACAAATAAACAACCTTAAGACCACACACTAAAAACATGGAAAAAGCCCCAAGAAAGTGGAAAACTAAACTAAGTATGATAAAATAACATATCAATCACAGATAGATCAAAAAAATCATGATTGACTTATGAGTTGATGCCAATATGATCCCAAAAAGAGTGTGGGAACACTTCAAATGGGAAATCATAATTATATGAAACTCCATATAATATTAGTCTAGTGGATCGGTCATCCATAGGTATAATGTACACATGGAATAATATATAATTTAACCTTCTAGGTATCAAACAAACAATATATTTTAAAGTAATGAAATTTAAAGAACCATTTGACGGATTTAATGCCCTATTAGGTCTAGAATGTTTTGTAAACTATAATAGTATTATTGACTCTAGGAGAGAGGAATTGGCTTTTTTAGATAGTGGTAATGTAATACATATACCTTTAGATGCTTGCATGTGTTGACATGCATATGTGGAGGAAGTAGTGCGAGATAATTTTGAAGAACCAAGGCACTCTACTCCCTAGCAAAAATCCCCAAAGTAGAGTTAATTCAATTAACCAAATTTAGAGTGATAAATTTATATTGATAATAGTAATGATAGCACAAACAATTAGGATGTAATATATGTTTGGTTAAGAGGTAAAAAAAAAATACAATCTAGGAAGATATCAAGAGAAAGGAAAGCCTTTAATATATGGAGTACGGAAAAGAAAATACTATAAAATACTAGTTAAAATTAAAATATTTACTCCACAACTAATACTAAATTTATCAACTACAATTCAACTTTTACTATTAAAATTTCATGATGAGTAAATTAAATTTCACATTGTTTATCTCATATTAAGTTCTCAAGATACTTAGGAGTAGGTGGTAGGTTGTTTGGTGCATCCCCAGGATTAATCTCACCTCAGCTCATCCCATTCCAAGAGTGTACCTTTGAGTTGACCTAAAGAGAGACTACTCAAGGACGCTGGGTTGAGACGCAGGGACACCTAGGTTACCAAAACAAAATCCTATATTGAAATCCCTCAAAATTTTGATATAAAGAATATATCAAGGGGGACTATGAATTGATTCTTAACTATGATGGTACTAAAACATTAGAATAACACTTAAACATTTGTTTAAGAACATGGGAAAAGCGTAGGGAAATTATGAAAGATTATACAAATAAAAAAATTATTGAACACTCACACCAATTACACAATATTAGTATATCAACCAAGAAAAGAGAGTAGAGACAAGAAATTGGAAAGTACTTCAGAATGATTTGTTCCGTACATTTTCTTTCTTTAATCCAAATAAAATCATTAATAATTCACTTTAAATGATAAGGGAGATCATATTCTTACCTACAAAAAAATACCAAGAAATGATCAACATAGAAGAAGAAATATTAGTACCCCTATCCAAAGAATAAATGTGGAAACTTACAAAATAGATGGAAAAAAGTGCACAACACTTAGAAAAATGGTGTTGCAAAACACAATAGAGAAAAATAGATAATTATGAAGAACCACATCCTCAACATTTGTATATTGAATTTAAGGAGGAAGAAATAATTATAACATCAAAAACTATCTTAAAAATTAAAAAATATTATAATAATTCATGACAACTTAGAGAAGAAAATATAGCAATTGATGGAAATACTAAAATGATAAAAATAGAAAACTATTGGGAAGAAAAAGATCATGCAAGTTGTAGAAATTTTAATAAAATTTATAAAGAACTATTTCCTTCCACATTCATATGCATTAAATGAATCAAGGAGGTAGCTATATTTATATAAAAATATCTTAAAGAGGGAGTTAAAACTCGAAGGAAAAGGCCATATTGGTAGATCCCAAACATTAAGAAAAATATCAAAACAGAGATAGAAAAGATGTTACCAACAATAATAATTAAACCAATGGATTATGTTGATTGGATTAGTCCTATGGTAGTTAAAAATAAAAATATTGGTGATATTATAATATGTGTACATTTTATAGAGCTCACTAAATCTTGCATTCATGACCCTTTCCCCACACCATTTATAAACGAAGTCTTAGAATCTATCATTAGAAGAGAACTGTATTCATTTATTAATGGGTTTTATAGATATCATCAAGTCAAATCCAAGAAGAAGATCAGCCTAAAATAATATTTACAATAGAATGGGGATCATGTATGTATACGGTAATTTCATTTGGTCTAAAAAATGTATTAACAGTATTTAGATAGATTATGGTCAATGCATTTAAAGACTTTATCCATGATTTTGTAGTAGTATATTAGATGATTGGATGGTTTATTGATTACTTAAATACCACATTCAAGTCCTTAACTTAATTGTAGAAAGATGTCAAAGCCTAAAAATTTCCCTCAAAATAAATGTGTATATATGCAAGGAACAATTTATTAATTGATCCCCTAAAGGTAACATTTATCATGAACCTAGATCACCAAAGATAACATCAGATGTCAAAATATTCTTAGGCTATAACAATTATCATTGAAAGTTCATTTGAGGCTATGCCAAAAACATGGCACCAATAGAAGAAATTTTGAAAAAGAAAACAAGAAAATAATTAATTGGGCTAAACAATTTTAGCAAGCTTTTGATACATTAAAACAAAAAATAGTGGAGGCGCCTATATTAACCTTTCCATACTAAAACATTTCATTCCATATATATTTTGATGCCTCAAGGATCATAGTTGGAATAAATTTGGCACAAAAATAGAGGAAATAAGGACCACCCCATGCATTTGCTACCCATAAAGTATCACAAGTAGAAAAGAAGTATACAACCATAGAGTTTGAGACCTTTGCAATGGTAAATTCCTTACACAAATTCTAACACTATCTATTATCCACCCTATTCACATTATTTATGGATCATGGGCCCCTCCCTAATTAATAGACTATTGGCACAAGGTAGAATATGAAAATGGCTATTATTATTTCAAGAGTTCTATTTCAACATCATGGTTAAACTAAGGAAAACCAATCAAGGCCCTTAATACCTTCTAATAATTGAGACAAGAGAATAACCTAAAACCATGGAAGAATATAAATGTGGCACAAACTTCTTTATAGTAAATTTAATACCAAAAGTGCTAAATGGCATAGCATTCTTACTCTCAATGGACAAGTCTCTAAAAAATATCTCAACAAAAAATAAACAAAAGATAATATGGAAGTCACTTCCATATATTGTTTGAAGGAGAATTGCATAGGATTATAAGAGATGACATCATTTAGAGAGTAGTATTTGAACATGAGAGATAAAATATTCTTTCGGGAGCACATGAGGAATCTTTGGATGCCACAACTTAGAGAAAGGTACCAAAAATATAGCTATGTTCTTAGGCCTATGGCGACCAAGAATATTCAAGGATTCTAATCAGTGTGCAACATAATGTGATGTATGTCAAAGGGTAGGATGACCTATCACAAAATTTTAAATGTCTATGTGACCAATTTTGGCTCAAGTAAATTTTAAGAAATGGACCATCGACTTCATTAGACCAATTGAGCCACTAACAAAGAAATAAAAAAAATAGATTTATTATCACTAGAGTAGAATGTCACACCAAATGGGCAGAGATTGAACCAACTAAATATTCCACCACTAAGACAAAAACAAATTCATTTATGAATACTATTATAAAATTAGGTTTACTTATCTATTAAGTATAACTAGTGATCAAGGGAACCATTTTGTCAATAAGATGATTATGTAACTTCTAGAAAAATTTATGATCACTCACAATATAAGCAGTTCATACCATCCTAGGAAAATGGAGCTAGTGAAGCCCACAATAATATCATAGGTACCACACACAAAAATGCGTAATAGAAATACCTCATATTAGGATGTTAAAATTTCTACAATAATATGGTCTTACAAAACAAGTTACAAGAGGTCAACCAATTTTGTCCCTTTTGAGTTAGTATATGGATTTGATGTTAGGTTGTCGATGAACTTCATTGCATTGGAAGTATGACCAGTTGGTGTTGTCATTGGTTTCAACTATATAAGGAGAGATCATTATTGGGTGAGGTTGTTGTGTGAGTATGTTGGTGTTATCCATGCTTTGATTAGTTCCATTATGTTGTCATTAGTAAAGCTACTAGTGTCAACCTTTAGTGTTGTTGAGATAAGATTTGTGATCTATGGTTGAGTTGCTATGTTGTAGTTGGTTCAGCTATGTTGAGAAAGTACTTTAGATGATGAGGATGTGTCTTTGGTGTTTGGTTTCCAAGTTCTTTTGAGAAAATTTGATAAAAAGAGGAAATAGTGTGTTGTAGTGGTGTTTTGGTTTGTAGGGTTTTGTTCTTGTGTTGCTCCACATTTGTTCTAGGTTGAAGATTTGCTTATGCGCTTTGGATATGTTGATCAAAGATGTTCAAAGGTGTTGAATCTATAATTTTTTGTGTTGGATCATTGTGTAGAAGAAGTTTTTTTCACCAAATTTTGAGCTATGTATTATAGAGGTATCTAGGAGAAATTTTTATGCTCTGCATTTCTCCGTAGTTATGTTTTAGGTCTTGTGGATCTAAATGTGTGTTGATTATGTTGGTATCTTTTCTCAATCGAGGTGGTTTGAGGTTTGGTGCTTCAAAATTCAATTTTTTGAGTTACAGTGTATGGCCGAGTTGTTTGGATGTACTGGGTGTGTACGTTCTGAATAGGTGAAAGTTGTTGCAAAGGATTTTGTTGGATTTCAAGGTTTTTATGGAATATTCTAGAGTTTTTTCAAGTGACATTTGTTGTCTATGAGTTATGAATAGATCAAAGGAAGCATGTACTTAAAATTTAATGGTGTTTACATAGGTATCGATTGACCTTGGTGTTTACACTACTTGCAAACGTTCTTAGTTGTTTGTGGAAGCATGGCATGGTGTGTAAGTGTAATGATGTAAAAAGGGTACACCTTTTTCTTGCTTAATTTAATAATAATTAATGATAAATTGGACTTGATATCGCCCTAATCTAGTGTTGTAATGTGTTTTACACTTTCACATGGGATTTAGGGGCCTTCTAAGCTAAATAGACCCAATTTTTCCTTAATTTAATGTTGTAAAGTGTATTTATTTACACCTTCACATTAAATTTAGGAGGCTTGTAAATCAAATGGACCTAATCTAGTGTTGTAATGTGTTTTACACATTCACATGGGATTTAGGGCCCTTTTAAGCTAAATAGACCCAAGTTTTCCTTAATTTAATGTTGTAAAGAGTATTTATTTACACTTACACATTGGATTTTGGTCCCTCTTGCATTTATGACCTTTATATTATCATTAATAGGCCCCTATGACCCCATATTACCATCCCAAGGCATATTTTAATCAAAAACCTGACAATATCAATATGTAAACTTAATTCATACATTCCCCAACATTTTAGCAAGCAAAATAGCCCCTATGGGACCCATTCACTACTTTGCGCGAATGAGTCCCATCTAGGTGGGACTCATTCACCCAACTTGGAAAATGAGTCCCATTTGGCCTATTTTTGAGGTTTGAGCAGGAAAATTTGGGTTTTAAGTTCAAATTTCTTCTATGCCAGCCTTGGGGATCTAATAAATAGTCATTTGAGTGGATTTCCTATATAAACAAGCTTTCAAATCATTATTTCATATAATCCTACATGATATCAAGTCAAGCAAGCAATATTTAAGCATTCCAAGTCTTCACAAGGTCATCAAGATAGCTTTCAAGATCATTCCTTAGGAATTCAAGGGTAGAATTCTTCATTAGTTGTTGTGGCAATTCAAGATCCATGCTCATGTCAAGCATATCAAGCATCAAGCATTTTATTGAGCTAGTGTTGTGATGTAGCATTGAAGATCCAAGATCAAGCATTGTTCTACACCTATTGTCTAAATCAAGATCTACATCCTTCATGGCCATTTCATGTTGAGTTGTAGATTTATAAGACATCATTTACAAGACATCATTCAAGGCATCATTGTTCATGTTTCATATCCTATTTTTCTTGTTTCATGTCTTTGTTTCATTATTTCATCATTTGGTTTAATTACCTAAAGGGGGTTTGACTAAGGAAAACCCCTATTCATTAACACTCAACAAGTTTTCTCCTCTTTACATGTGTGATTGCAGATCTAGGTTTCTTGGAGCTTGAAATATCATTGAAGATTAGGTTACAAGCTTGTTGAAGTTATCTCCCCATTTGTAAGGTCATAATCTTCACTAAAAGGTCATCCACAACCCTGAAATCAGAGTTTTGGATTAGAAAACTTAGAGAAGCAGATTGAGTAGACTGAGAAGTGCAAATCAGAACTTTGAGGTTCCAAAAAATCCAAACTGGACTCATTCAGGTCACAAGTGGCAAATGAGTCCCATTGTAGGTGTTTTTCAGAATTTTTTACAAATTTTGATACCTTTTTTTCTAAAACCTGCTCCTATGCAAAAATCCAAAATTGGGACTAATTCTCCCAGAATGACGAATGAGTCCCATTAGGTCAAAAGGTCATAATTTCTAGCATTTCAGAGCTCCTTCCAGTCATCTTCAAATTTCCAAGTGCACACATTTTATTCTATAGCTCTTTGTTTTGTTCTTCTTGCATTTCTAGGTCATTTAAATCAAGCTTGCATCATATTACAGTTTACATTTCATCTTGCATTTCATTGTATTTTCCAAGTTTAAACTTGGTGGTGAACCCCTCATTAATCTCTAAATATATACTAGGATACCTTATTGTCAGATCTCTCTCTTTATTCTTCATTGGATTGAGATCTCTAAGGTGTCCTTGAGTGTAGCAATTGTGAAATAGGAACCCTATCCTTGTGTTTATTCTTCCAAGGTGGGGATTACTATTTTCATTACTACAGTAAGGATGGAATTAGGTACTAGCTAAGGAATTTTTTGGTTCGCCTTCATTCCTTTCCACTGTATGAATGTTTTGGTGTCGACCTAATTTGAATCTATGTGGTTGAGGTCCATAGTCAACCTTGGAGAAATTTTTCAAGGTTGAAGATGGTATAAATAAGAGTTGAGTTGTTGAATAATGATGAGATAGATAAGAGAGATACAAATGATGTGAATTATAGAGTTATAGAATTCGAATTTGAGAAGTGTAGTGTGATATTTCATGTGTTAGATTTCTGGATGCAATGAGCAGAAGGTGTCTACAATACTTAAATCAGGTTGTGAAGGTGTTGGTGACATTGTGGTGGATTCTCTATTATATTGAGATAGTTTTTTTTTTTGTAACATTTCTTCTCTATCTTCTTTTCTATTCTGGTAGTGAGCCTTTGGCAATGAGCCTTTCTTTTTGGGCAGTGAGCCCTATAGTATTCAGTGTTGATATTACTTATATTGTGAGCTAATCCTCACCATGGTTTTTCTCATCTTGGGTTTTCCACGTAAATCTGGTGCTCTCTTGTGTATGGTGTTGTGTTTTAGTTGTTATTTTCTTTCCATGATAAATCATTATAACATATTTAAGGTTTTATTGAATAAATGTGGATCTGAATGTGTATGAGGGTTTTTAAGTTTTAAGGGACAACTTATTCACTCCCATTTCAATTGTCTTGTGCATTCAAAAATTGGTATCAGAGCAAGGTTCCTTGGAAGAAAGCTTAACCATTTGAGGTGGATCTAGGATGACAAGCAAGAAGGAGATCCCATGTTTCATGGTATGGACTATGCATTCTGGAAGAAAAGGATGGAAGGTTATCTAATTTATCTTGGATTTGACATTTGGAAGGTAGTATAGAATGATTATACTATGCCTACAAATGGTCCAAGAACTAAACCTGAAATCAAGGCCTATGAATGCAATGGTAAATCAAGGTACACTCTCTTGTGTAGTCTTACAAATTTTGAATTAGTGAAATTTATGGATCTAAATACTGCTCAAGAAATCTAGACCAAGATGGAAAGAATTTATGAAGGAGAGGATAAGGTCAAACAAGCTAAGATGTAGAATCTAAAGATTACATTTGAGAACCTAGAGATGTCTGAAGATGAAAACACTACAAGCTACATCCAGAGGGTAGTGTAGTGGTAAGTTCCATTAGAGGTCTTGGTGGAAAAGTCAAAGAATCAAAAGTGGTAAAGAAAATTCTCAAAACTCTCCCTAAAGCTTATAGTCATAAATTTTTTTCTATTGAGGACTTTGTAAATCTAGATTTATATACTAGAGATCAATTGTATGGCTCCCTAACTACATTTGAAATGAGAGAATTTGGTGCAAATAATGGTGCAAAAGTTTAGAGTACTTTTAAGGTTAGAAAATCAGAGAAGACTGGAGAATCAAATTAGGAGGATCTTGATGATGTGGAAGGTAACTTTGTAAGAAGGATGAAAAAGGGTACTAGAAAGTACAAAGTTGATTTTCCTTTCAATTTTTTTAGTTATGGAAAGATAGGTCACTATAATTCAAGATATCCAAACAAAGTTGTGAATGAAAAAAAAAAGGAAAACAAAAGTTAAATGATTAAGAAAATCTATTATGTTAGAGAAGATGCAAGTATTTCTAATGATGAGTGTGATTATGGAGATGGTGATGATGGTGAATTATTTTTTATGGCTTTAAAATATGTAAAAAATTCTACTAACTCTGGAAGATGTGTGAAGGAAATCCCTCTTGAGACAAGGAACAAGAATGAAGGTACTTTGGTATCTGCTTTTCATGCTAGATGGGGTAAGAACTATTGGATCAATGATAGTGGATGCTCTAACCATATGATCAATGACAAGAGTAAGTTTTTTAAGCTTGAAAATTATGGAGGACTTATTAAATTTGGTGATGATTTAGGTGCTAATATATGTGGAATAGGTTCAATCAATTTTGATGGAAAGCATAATAATAATGGTGTTTACTATTTTAAGGGTTTGAGACATAATCTCTTGAGTGTTGGAAAAATGCATGTAGAAAAGGATACAATCTTATGTTTTAGGATAATGGATGTGAGATCATAAAAGGGTTTGAAACTATGATGGTTGTTGGAAGGACATATGGAAATGTCTATCAACTTAAGGGTGTTGATGGTCATTAATTTATGACTCAAATTAATGCAAGTTGGCTATGGCATAGGAGGATGTGTCACATTAATTTTGATAATCTAGTAAGAATCAATTTAGTTCAAGTTGTGAGAGATCTTCCAAATATTACAAAGCCTATCAATGTTGTTTACAAAGATTGTCAGATTGGAAAGGAAATAAGAAGAAATTTCAAAGATAAAGAATAATCTACTATTGGATTATTAGAGTTGGTGCATATAGATCTTTGTGGTTCTACAAGAGTAAGAATTCTTCAAGGTGACAATTATTTCATGTTATTGATTGATGATTATTATAGAATGGCAGGTTACTTTTCTTAAAGAAAAATTTGAAGCCCTAGATAAGTTTAAATAATTTAAAGTTATGGTTGAGAATGAAATGGATATGAAAATCAAGTGTTTGAGGTTTGATAGAGGTACAAAGTTCACCTCCAATGAATTTAACACGTTTTGTGAGAATCATGGCATAAAAAGGCATTTTTCTTCCCCTAGAACTCCTCAACAAAATAGAGTGGTTGAAAGAAAATATAGGATTGTTCAAGAAGTTGCAAGGACTATGATGAAAGAAGGAAACTACCAGAAATTTACTGGAGAGAAGCGATTCATACTGTTGTTTACATACTTAATAGAGTTCAAGCAAAATAAAATAGCACAAAGACTCCCTATGAGCTATGGTATGGAAGGATTCCTACGGTCAAGTACTTTAGGGTGTTTGGAAGCAATGTTACATCATAAGAGATGAAGAAAACTTGGGAAAGTTTGATGCAAGGTCTAATGAATGTATCTTCCTTGGATACTCTATTAGAATCAAAACCTACATATGCTACAAAAAGAGATTGAGAAAGATTGTTGAGAGTGCAAGTGTCAAAGTTGATGAATATTTTCAAAAGAATTTAGTAGTGATAGATGGATATGAATCAATTGAGCCTACTTATAGAGAAGAAGAAAAAGAAAAGGAAAATGAAGTATAGATTGAAGAGGAAGAAGCTTAGGAAAAGACCCCTAGAACCCCTAAGTATGTGTAGAATAATCATTCTAAAGAACATATCATTGGATACAAAAGAAAAGGTGAATTGACAAGAAGGAAAGTTGTTGAAGAAGAGGTAAATCTATGTTTACTTTCTAATGTTGAACCTAAAATAGTAATTGAGGCATGCAAAGATGAACATTGGATAAAGGCTATGAAAGAAGAACTACTATAGATTAAGAAGAATCAGACTTGGGAACTTGTCCCAAGACCTAAAAAAAAAACATAATTGGAACTAAATGGGTGTTCAGAAACAAACTAAATGAGAATGGAGAAGTGATAAGAAATAAGGAAAGACTTGTATGTAAGGGCTACTCACAAGTTGAAGGAATAGATTTTGAGGAGACATTTGCTTTTATGGAAAGAATGGAGGCTATCAGGATGTTTTTGACTTTTGCAACACATAATTATTTCCATTATCAAACAAATTGGATATGGTATGCAGATTGAAGAAGGAATTATGTGGATTGAAGCAAGCTCCAAGAGCTTGGTATACAAGATTGGACAGGTATTTGATACATCAAGGATTCAATAAAGGTATTGAAGATAGTAATCTTTACTTTAAAGTTGAAAAAGATAAAATTTTGATTGTGGTTGTATATGTTGATGACAATTTTTGGAGGCAATGAAGCTATGTGTAAGAAGTTTGTAGAAGAGATGCAGAATGAGTTTGAGATGTCTATGTTCAGGGAGATGAATTTCTTCCTTGGGATACAAATCAATCAAACAGATAAATGTATTTTCATTTCATAATCAAATTATGTCAAAGAAATGTTGAAGAAATTTGGAATGGAAGATTCTAAACTGGTATGTACTCCTATGGTTACTAGTTACAAAATGAGCAAGAATGATGAATCTCTTGAGGCCGATTAGAGCAAGTACAAATCAATGATTGTTGGACTACTATATATAACTACTACTAGACTAGATATCATACATGAAATTTTTCTTATGGCTAGATTTCAAGAAGATCCTAGAGAATCACATGTTGCAACAGTAAAAGGGGTATTCAGATACTTGAAGGGCACTCTATATCATGGCTTATGGTATCCAAAGGATATTGATTTCACTTTGAGTGCCTAGAATAATGTAGATTGGGTTGGTTGTATAGATGACAGGAAAAGTACAAGTGGTGGTGCATTCTTTCTTGGATGTAGATTGGTATCATGGCTAAGCAAGAAACAAGATTTAGTTTCTTTATCTACTACAGAAAATGAGTACATTGCAATAGCATATTGCCACACATAGGTATCATGGATGAGGCAAACATTGAAGGATATCAGAGTGGTGTATGACGAGCCTATTTCTATCTTCTATGATAATACAAGTGCAATCAATATTTCAAAGAATCTAATTATGCATTCAAGGACAAAACATATCTCAATTCGATATCACTTTATGATAGAGAAGGTTATGGAGAATGAAGTGAAGCTTGAATATGTGCCTATAAAGGATCATATTTTTGATATATTCACTAAGGCTCTTCCTAAGTATACTTTTGAGTATCGTTAGGAGAAGTTGGGGGTTATTTCCCCTCTTTCTTTGAACTAGATGCACAAGGAGATGCATCAATCTAGTGTATCTCCAGATTCATTCTTTGTTCTAGAATGATGTTGGTAGCTTCCTCCTAGGGGGAGTAGGTAGTAGCATTGTTGGCTATTGCAGTCAAAAAGGTGTGTGTTGTCTTGAGTAGTGGTAGCTAATTTGGTACAGTTTGGTGTGTGCTCCCAAGGGGGAGTATACAGAGCAGTAAAGGAAAGATTGTTGTAGAATATTTGTGAGAAGATTGATTGATTTCAGGGAAGAATAAATGATACATTTCTTTTGTACTTTGTCATTGATGTCAAAGAGGGAGAATGAGACATGTGAAAAAGAAGATAGTTGATGTAGGAGCATCCAGTGGTGTAAGGAAATCTTGCATCACCCAAAAAAAATTGTTTTCTTTATTTTATTTAGTTTTTTTGAGTCCCATGATAGAACTCAAGGGGTATAAGACAATTAGAAGTCAAAAATAGTGAAAAATGATCACTTACTATTTTTAGTAAGTCAGCCTAAAAGAGCTCGTATGGACCTAAAAATTTACCTGAAGGAGTAGAGCTAAAAAAAATTTATGGTCATGAAAGAATCACCTCAATACCTTGAATGGCTTGGGAGAAATTAAAGTTTATGTCCTGAGAAATTTTTCCAATACAACTTCAAATTTGAATATAAAACTTTAGAGGCCCTGAAATAGCTCAAAAAGTGGATGAACTGACCTACGGTGGGTTTATGTGTTATAGTTATCTTTGAGAGCTTTCCAATGATATGCAATAATAGGAAATGGGACACCCAGATCAAAATTTATGGCCATGCGAAGTTTCCCCTCTAAAAGGTGAATTTCGTTAAAAAAATTTCCTAGGCCAAAAATCAAATGACATGACTTTTGGCGCCAAATAAAATGGAAAGTTACACTTTCTAGAACATTCTAGGGTGGTTATTGGGTAAAATAAAAAGGGATATGAGGGGGTGGTAGAAGGTGGCTCCATTAGTGCAGATTGTGGCTCTAAATAATAGTCTTTCTTTCAGAATTTATTTTGTTGTAATGAATCAAGCCCATGAGGTTGTAGCATGTAAGTTTGAATCTATAATTTCATTTTCTGAAAATAATTAAAAGTTGGTTATTTTTTGTCTTGTATATTTTTTGTTGGTATCTATTGTTGTGTTTTGTGGGTTTGGGTGGTGTATCCCTCATCAAGTGGTATCAGAGCAATAGTTCTTGAGTGTGTAGATAGAATTCCAAATGTGAGGCAGTTTACACCAAGACTTGTGGTTTTGGGTCTGTGAGAAAATATGCCTCCACAAAGAAACCATGGTGGAAGAAATGTTGGGGTAACAAAAGAGGGTTTTAGAGCCCTCCAAAGACAAGTTCAATCACTGCAAGAGGAGTTGCATAGAGTATTTGATGTCGAAAGAAGAGATGAAAGTGAGGATAAGGCTAAAGATGAGGATCCATTCGAAGAGGAAGCACCAGATGTAATGGATCCTAGAGAATTCAGACTGATTAGGGCCATTTCCAAGATTGGAAAGAGGTCAAATCTATAGAAGTTTCCAAATATTTGGAAACCTAAATCTAGAGGAGTTGATTGATTGGATCAATGACATGGAAGAGTATTTTGAGTATGAGGAAATAGAAGTCCCAGATAGGGTCAAATTTACAAATGCCAAATTGAAATGCCATGCTAGCATATGGTGAAAAGAATTCCAATTGGAAAGAAATGGAAGAGGAAAAGAGAAAATAACAAGATGGGATCAGATGGTGGAAAAATTGAAGAGACAGTTCATTCTTGGGGACTATGAGTTGGATTTGTTGAAGAAGATGCAAGGGTTAAAACAAGAAAGAAAATATATTAAGGAGTATACAGAAGAATCCTATTGAGTCTTGATCGGAATAGGTCATTCTGAGGCCAACAAGGAGAAATTTTCCCATTACATAATTTTTAAGGGTTGAAGTCAAGCATACAAGAAGAGTTGAGTCTAGTAAGAATGTCTACCATTGAAGATGCATATCAGTTTGCTTTGAAGGTAGAAGAAAAGTTGAATAGAAGATTTGAAAGCAAGTAAAGAGGTGGGGGTGGTGGTGGAAAGACTAGTGGATGGTCATATGGAGGTCAAAATGAAGATCAAAAGAAGGGTGAAGGATCTAGTAGTAGCCATAACTAGAAAGGAGATAACACCTACTGTCCTCGTGATCAGAATAATGGAGATAAAAGAGGAAGAGGAAGATTTGGACATGGACCAGGAAGAGGAGGCTTTCGTGGAACCTGTTTCAAGTGTGGAGAAGAAGGAAATAGAGCCTATGAGTGTCCTCAACATCAAGGAAGGAAAAATAGAAGACCTAAGGTTAATGCACGAGTTGCACATGTAGATGAAGATGTTGAGTCTTCACATTCTAAGGATGTAGAAAGAGGAGAATTTCTTGTTACCAGAAGAGCCTTGTTGAATGAGGAGAAGGAACCAACTCAAAGGAAGAATTTGTTTCACATCAGATGTAAGTGTGAAGGTAAATTTTGCAATGTTATTATTGATGAAGGTAGTATTGATAACCTTATTTCAGAAGAGATGGTTAGTAAGTTGCAGTTAGAGAGAAGGCATCCAAATCCATACTAAATTGCTTGGTTGCATAAGGATCATAAAGCTTTGGTAAATGAACAATGTCTAGTAAGGTTCAAGATTAGAAATTACCATGATGAGGTATTGTGTGATATTATGCCTATGGATGTTTGTCCTATGTTGTTTGGCAGACCATGATAGTTTGATTAGCGAGCAGTACATGATGAACATGCCAACACCTATTCTTTGACAAAGGATGGATTTCGTCATAAGTTGAAGCCCTTGAAAGAGGCAGAGGAAAAGTTATGCATTAATACAAGAATTTTTTTGGTTGATGGAAGAAAGTTCCTAGAAGGTATGAGGCATGAGCATATGTGTTTTGCATTGATCCCTAGAGTTGATAAAGAAGATACTCATGAGGTACATGTAGAGGTTTCAAATTTGTTGAATGATTTTTAAGCTATTATTTCTGATAATGTTCCTGAAGGATTGCCTCCAGTAAGAAATATTAGTCATCGGATGGATTTTATTCCTGGAGCCAATTTTCCAAATAAGGTAGCTCATTGTATGACTCCAGTAGAGAGTGAAGAGTTGAACAGACAAGTGCAAGAGTTGTTGCGGAAGGGATTGATCAAAGAGTTTGAGTCCATGTACAGTACCTGCAGTACTAGCACCAAATAAGGATGGGGAATGGTGGATGTATATAGATTCTAGAGCCATCAACATGATCACCATCTAGTATAGATTTCCCTTGTAAAGAATGCATGATATTATGGATTATTTGAGTGGAGCTAAGTACTTCATGAAATAGATTTGAAGAGCGGATATCACCATATCTGGATTAGAGAAGTAGATGAATGGAAGACAACCTTTAAAACCAAGGAGGGCTTGTATGAATGGTTAGTCGTGCCTTTTGGGTTGACCAATGCACTAATCACATTTATGCAACTATAAATGAGGTATTGAAAGAATTTTTAGGAAAATTTGTTATTGTTTATTTGGATGATATTTTGATTTTCAATAAGACATTGGAGGAGAACTTGATGCATATCCAAAGATTCTTTGAGAAGATAAGGGAGGAGAATTTGTTGATTAATTTGAAGAAATGTAGCTTTGTGAAGAGAGAGTTGGTGTATCTAGGATTGTTTGTCCTAGCAAAGGGTCTTAAAATGGATCCAGAGAAGGTGAGAGCTATCACTGAATGGTCTACCTCAAGGAGTGTTACTAAGGTAAGATCATTTCATGGTCTAGAAAATTTTTTACAAAAATTTTATTAGGAATTTCAATAGTATTTGTGCACCTCTAACTGAAGAAATGAGAGGGGATAGACAAGAGTTTAAGTGGACTATAGGAGCAAAAAATAAAATTGGTATGTTGAAGAAGAAAGTTATAGAGCAACCTATTTTGGAACTTCTAGATTTCAATAAGGTATTTCAGGTAGATTGTGATGCTAGTGGCACTGCCATAGGAGCTATTTTGAGTCAATAAGGTAAGCCAATTGCCTAGGTGAGAATTTGAATGATGCTAAGAAGAAATATTTTTTCTATGATCAAGAGTTCTATGCTATAGTTTAGGCTTTGAATAAATGGAGACACTATTTTTTTCCAAAAGAATTTTTTTTATATACTGATCACCAGGCGTTGCAATATCTCAATAGTCAAGGAAAGCTAAATCAAAGGCACTTAAAATGGGTTGATTTTTTGTAGAGTTATACTTTTTTTTTGAAGCACGAGAGTGGAAGGTCAAACAAAGTTACAGATGCCTTAAGTAGAAGGAAAAATTTGTTGCTAGAGATGAATATAGAGGTTGTTGGGTTCAATGAACTCAAGAGTTTGTATCTAGAAGATCCAGACGTTAGAAGCTTGGAAGGCTTATTTGGAACCTATTACATTGTATATGACAAGATAGTTGGATTTCTTAATCCAAGATGGGATGTTGTTTAGAGGAAACTAATTTTTCATTCCAAGGAGTTCTATGAGAGAGAATCTAATCAAGGAGAAGCATAGTGGAGGGTTGACTAGACATTTTTGTCAAGATAAGACCATTGCTCTTGTTAGTGAGAATTATTATTGGCCATAGTTACAACAAGATGTGAAGAATGTACAAAGTTGTAGAGTATATCAACTGGTGAAAGGAAAAAGTCATAATATTGGATTGTATTAGCCATTACCTATACCTGAGAGGCCATGGGAGGATATTAGAATGGATTTTGTTCTTGGCTTGCCAAGGACACAAAGAGGGCATGATTCCATATTTGTGGTGGTGGATAGATTTTCAAAGATGGCACACTCCATTCCATGTCATAAGACCAATGATGTTGTTCATATTGTAGATTCTTTTTCAGAGAGGTGGTGAGACTACATAGTCTATCGAAGAGTATAGTTTCAAAAAAAGATACTAAATTTGTAGGTTATTTCTAGAGGACATTATGGAAGAATTTGAAGATAGATTTGAAGTTCATTTTTGCACACAATCCATAGACTGATGGAAAAATAGAGATGGTGAATAGGATTTTGGGTAACCTGCTAAGATGCTTAGTAGGAGATAAGATCAAGAGATGGGATTTTATTATACCACAAGTGGAATTTTCTTACAACAATTATGTCAATAGGAGCATTGGTAAATCACCATTCCAATTTTTTTATGGGAGTAGTCCAAGAATTGCTTATAAACTGAGAAATATGGATAAGGGGGAGAAGAGTAGTGTTGAGGCCAAATATTTTGTTGAGCACCTGAAGAATTTGATGAAGAGGTGAAGAAACATATCAATAAGATGAACTCACAATATAAGGCTAACATAGATCAGAAAATGAGGTATAAGAAGTTCCAGATATGAGATGAAGTCATGGTTCATTTGCAAAAGGAGAGGTTTCCAGTTGGTACATACAACAAGTCAAAGATGAAGATGTTTGGACAATGCAAGATCCTGAAGAAGCATGATTCAAGAAATGCATATAAGGTAGAGTTTCCTTATGAAATTCATACTTCACTTGTGTTTAACATTTCATATTTAACAAAATATCATGAAGGAGGAATTGATGAAGACATAATAGAAACACAGTGGAATATTCCAACACCTACTTCAGAAAAGGAGGAGATAGAAGAATTTTTGGATAGCCATGTGGGTAGAAGTACAAGAAACAAGCAATATGCCAAGTACTTGGTGAAATGGAGAGGAAGTCCTATTGAAGATTCATCATGGTTGTCTAAGGCCGAGGTTGATCATCTTGGTTTCCCTCTATCTCTTGAGAAGTAACAAGGTCAATTTTCAAATTACCTTGGGTGTCTGATGCAAGAGCATCCAGTGTTGTAGGGCAATCTTGCATCACCCAAAAAAAAAATTCTTTATTTTTTTTAGTTTTTTTGAGTCCCATGATGGCACTTAAGCAGTGTAAGACAGTCAAAAGTCAAAAATAACAAAAAATGATCACTTACTATTTTTAGTAAGTTGGCCTAAATGGGCTTGTATGGACCTAAAAATTTACTCGAAGGAGAAGAACTAAAAAACATTTTTGGTCATGAAAGAATTGCCTCAATACCCTGAACAGTTTGGGAGAAATTAAAGTTTTTGTCTCGATAAATTTCTCCAATGCAGCTTCAAATTCAAATATAAAACTTTAAAGGCCATAAAATAGCTCAAAAAGTGGACAAATTGACCTACGATGGGTTTGCACATTGTAGATCTCTTTGAGAGATTTCCAATGATATGCAATAATAGGAAAGCAGAAACCCAGATCAAAATTTATGGCCCCGCAAAGTTGCCCCTCTAAAAAGTGAATTTCATTAAAATTTCTTCCTGGGCTAGAAATCAAATGGCAGGACTTTTGGAACCAAAACAAAAGGGAATGTTGCACTTTCTAGAACATTCTAGGGTGGTTATTGGGTAAAATAAAAAGGGATATGAGGGGGTGGTAGAAGGTGGCTCCATTAGTGCAGATTGTGGCTCTGAATAATAGTTTTTCTTTTAGAATTGATTTTGTTGTAATGAATCAAACCGATGAGGTTGTAGCATGTAAGTTTGAATCTATAATTTCATTTTCTAAAAATAATTGAAATTGGGTTATTTTTTGTCTCGAATCTTTTGTGTTGGTATCTATTGTTGTGTTTTGCAAGTTTGGGTGGTGTAGCCCCCATCAATAGTTAAGGGGGAGAGAGAGAAACATGTTTAGTTGGAAAAGGGGGTGAACAGTATAGCAAGAAGGAGAATGAGTAAAGAGAAAAGAGAAAAGGAAATAGGTATGGAGTAGAGTTGTGTCTTTGATGGTTTTTCACATCATGTGTCAAGTGCCATCAATGAGAAAGGGGGAGATTGATGCAAGTATGAGTAGTTGGTGTTTCCATTGATGTCAACAAGCTTGTGTTGTCATTGGTGTCAACTGCATAAGGAGGAAGAAGATCATTATTGGGTGAGATTGTTATGTGAATATGTTGGTGTTATCCATGCTTTTATTATTTGTATAATGTTGTCATTAGTAAAGATACTAGTGTCAACCTCTAGTGTTGTTGAGATAAGCTTTTGTGATCTATGGATGAGTTGATATGTTGCAATTAGTTCAGTTGTGTTGAAAAAGTAATGTAGATGATGAGGATGTGTCTCTGGTGCTTGGTTTCCAAGTGATTTTGAGAAAAAAATTATAGAAAGAGGAAATTGTGTGTTGTAGTGGTGTTTTGAGTTACAAGGTTGTGTTCTTGTGTTGCTTTGTATTTCTTCTAGGTTGAAGTTATTCTTAGATATGATCTTTAGATATATTGATTAGAGATGTTCAGAGGTGTTATATCCAAAATTTAGTGTGTTAGATCACTGTGCAGAAGAAGTTGTGTTCACGAGAGTGTGAGTTGTGTATGTAGAGGTATCTAGGAGAAATGTTTTTTCTCCACATTTGGGTAAACCCACAAAAGTGGTTTACAATTTGAGTGAGGAAGGAAAAGTTACAAAAAATAAACCCATTAAAAAAAAAATGGTTTTTTGGGTTCAAATGAACCCTTTGGTTCGAGTGAACCAAAAAAGGGTTTCAATGAACCCTAGTTCGAGTGAACCAATTAAATGCAAGGTCCCACCATTCCCACCAAAAAACACAAAGAAAACATTTTTTGAAAGGGGGTTCAAATGAACCAAGGTTCGAATGAACCAAGGTTTGAATGAATCAAGGTTCAAATGAGCCCTAGTTCGAGCGAACCCCTAGGGGTTCACTCAAACCCCACTTGGTTCACCTGAACCCCCCTTTTCCCACCTTCTCACCCTCTGACACCAATTTTTTTTTAGAATTTTTCATTTCAAAGCTCAGGTTGAGGATGAAAATGGAGGAGACTTCATAGACCCAACTGGATGATGGTATTCCTTAGAATGAGCTATCCAACAAATATAATTTTAATAAGTTTTGGTTTTATTATTTATTTCTTTTTTTAGTTTTATTAAACATAGGTTTTCCACCAAAAATCAAGCTCTTTGTTCTGCACATGTGGAAAAATAGAAAACTATCAAAAAAAATTAAAAAATATGAGTGCACCAGATATTGAAGTCCTTGATCCAACAAAAAAAACTAAATTTTGATACATACAAAAAAAGTTATGTGTTATATGGTACACCTATGTCTAAATTATAATTGGTTTGACTTCAAAAGTTGATTAAGGAAAAAATATTCAATAAAACACTATCTAACCAATTGGAAGCACTAGATATCATAGTTACAAATCTAAATTTGAAAAATTTAGAATTTTATCCTTCATGGAAAAAAAGTTGTGTTATACGGTGAGCATCACTCTTTAAAAATGTTGTTTATTGAAAAAACTAGTTTTCAAAGGAGAAGGAAAAAGAAGTGCAATCTGATTCCAAAAATTTTGAAAAATATATATGTAGAATCTATAGACAAAATGTGACAAATCACTAGTTTGCATCATCTTCAAATTCTTCACAATTTAGCCGGTATAGGTGCCCGAAAGTGAATATTTAGTTAGAAAAAATTATTTCAGTGTCCAGTTTGGCCAAAAATTGTAAACCAATATTGTGGGATCACTCATTTCTCCGTAGTTATGTTTCAGGTCTTGTGGATCTAAAGGTGTGTTGATTTTGTTGGTATCTTTTCTTAGTCGAGGTGGTTTGAGGTTTTGTGCTTCGGATGTCATTTTTTTGAGTTACAATGTATGGTAGAGCTTCCTGGATGTACTGGGTGTGTACATTATTTAGGTGAAAATTCTTGCAAAGGAGTTTATTGGATTTTAGGATGTTTATGGAATATTCTAGAGTCTGTTCAGGTGGCATTTTTTTTCCACAAGTTATGAATAGATCAAAGGAAGCATGTACTTAAAATTTAATGATGTTTACACAGGTATCGACTGACCTTGGTGTCTACACTACTTGCAAAGGTTGTTTGTATAAGCATGGTGTGGCATGTAAGGATGGAATTAGGTCCTAGCTAAGGAATTTTTTGGTCCCCCTTCATTCCTTTTCATCACAGGAATGTTTTGGTGCCAAACTAATTTGAATTTGCATAGTTGAGGTGCATAGCCTATCTTGGAGAAAGTTTTCAAGGTTGAAGATGGTACAAATAAGAGTTGATTTGTTAAAGGATGATGAGATAGATAAGAAATATGTGAATGATACAAATTATTAAGTTATAGATTGTGAATTTTAGAAGTGCAATGTAAGCTTTAATTTGTTAGATTACTAGATGCAGTGAGTAGAAGGTGTCTATAATTCTTCAATCAGGCTGTGAATGTGTTGGTGACATTGTGGTGGATTCTCTGTTGCATTGAAATATTTTTCTTTGTGTAACATTTCTTCTCTATCTTCTTTCCTATTTTGGCAGTGAGCCCTCCAGTAGTGATCCCTTTATATTTAGTGTTGATATTACTTAAATTATCATCTAATCCTCACCATGGTTTTTCCCATATTGGGTTTTCCACATAAATCTTGTGTTCTCTTGTGTATGGTTTTGTTGTGTTTCATTTTATTTATTTTCTTTCCATGATAAATCATCATAACAGATTTAAGGGTTTATAGAATGAATGTGTATCTAAATGTGTATGAGGGTTTTGAAGTTTTAAGGTACAAATGATTCCCCTCCCCCTCTCAGTTGTCTTGTGCATTCAACACATTGTACTAAACTTAAGAAATACACTTTCCTTGTAATTGAATGAGGAGGATTCCTTGAAAAAAATATTAGAGGATTTTGATAAAATTATATATAAATACACTAGTAGTGGTATACCAAAAAAACTAGAATGAAATTGTTAGAAAGCTTGGTACGATTGAATTTTTTTGGTTTAATACATTCCAAATTATTAATCTATTTTTACTTTATGATATAAAATAAAAAAAAGGGGAAGATAAAATAAAACTATTGCTTAGACCATACCACATTACAAATATTTATCCTTTGGGTCTAACAAGACTAAAAATATTATAAGATAAGTTATTTTTTAAGTATCTAAATGGAGCGAGGCTAAAGAACTACCATGAGACCACTTAAAAAATTAAGGAATTTGTACTATATGTATTATAAATGAAATATATTACAAAGTAAGTATAATGGTTTTTGGGAAGCAATTGCTAAAAAATAGTGAGAAACCCAAGTTCATATACAAACAATAAATATAAAAATCCACCATTAGTCAAAGGAGCTAAAGCCACTAAAAATGACACTTTCTTATTTTTAAATTGTGAGCTCTTAGAAAAAATATTCATAAACCTTCTAGATTCTATAATGAAATAATGGAGAACCTTGCTTTGGTTGAAATTACTCAGAATTCATGACCAAAATATAAAAATTTCCTATACAAGGCAATGAAGGTAAACCATGACAATGCATTCTCTAAGGTGCTAGAAAATATAATTTACATAGAGCATGTGAGGAAATTTATTCACACAACCTTAAAATTGCTCTAGAATACTTTGTTACAACTAAGGCAAGAATAATAAATACCAGAATAGTAGTAGATTGGAAAGAAGTAGATATATGGAGAAATTTCTTATATTATTCAAAGGAAGAAGGTTGGATAAAGATAATTTTTAGTTAAGTTCATGATGGATACATGTATAGATATACAAAACCCATTAGATCAAAAATCAAGCTATCTAGGACATAATATGGTGAAGTGGAAAAGGAAAGGACCCTAAAATAAATCAATAAATAATGACAAGGTTATTGAGCTAACTAGAGCTAAATATGATGGAAGAAATATAGATGTAATAAAATTACAAAAATGTCATGTAGTATGCCACAATGAGCATAGAATACAAGGTTTACTATACAAACTAAGAGGACTTTGCAACTGATACTTTCATCTACACAACATATCAAATGGTAGTTGAGGGAAAAGATATCAACTTGTACGAGATACTCTAGGATTAACTATTGAAAAACATTTGATGCACAAAGAACACATACTATTATTTCTAGTATGATTCTCTAATTATATGCTTACCATTTTATTTCATGAATATATTATCAAAAATTTCTAGAAAGATGTGTCATTTAAAGAATAAATTTATGGTAGTCTAGATCAGTGAGTATGTACATCACTTAAAATATGCCACAATATACCTTGTAGTATGCTAGGGTTTTTTTAAATCCTTCCAATAGCAAATGCATATTTGGGAAAAAATATCTTATGACATGGTTTATAAATATGCAAATGATATCATTTTTCTAATGGAAAAATTTTATACATTGATAGAAGAAATAGAGCCTAGGGTATCATAGATTCTACAATTCCCTTATGAATTTAGTGATGAATTGATAGTAATATGCTACAATAATTTTGAAACTACCAAAGAACTCCAATGTAGAAAGGATTACAAAATATAAATAATTTATGGTAAAATTGAGCAAATAGAAGGTAGAAGAGAACTTAGAGAAAATAAGAAGTTGCACCAAAAGTGGGGTATTCCAAAACATTCACCATAACAAGAGGGAACATAAACACCTTAGATCAAGAGGCTAGATAGACTAAATGTAAGATCCCTAGTATTACTAATAAGAAACCCAAAGTAACAAGAATAAAAAGGAGCTACAAAGAAAAAAAAAAGGAAGCTACCAATTGTAGTGTAGTAAAATGCATACCCTTGCATTTTCACTCATTTGGGTCTGCCTTGCTTTATTTATGCTTCTGTATGGATTAATTGGTCCTATTTTATGTCCACAATCCCTATGAATGACATATTTTTCTGTTTAATCCCGAAATTCTCCAATGCATAAATTTTAATTTAATGACTCCAGCAACGTGTCCCTAATTTTTGGGTTAGGACTAAAATGCCACCTAGGAAATCTTAGTCCCCTAAGGCTCTTGGGACCCTGATTTTGGGATCTCTGTATTGGGCCCCCTTTTTGGTGTTTGTTCCCCAAGTTTTTAGGACTTGGGACTAAGATGCCACCTAGGGCGTCTCAGTCCTCCTTGAGTCATTTTTGTGATTTAATTTCAAATTCTGGCAGGATTTAGTCTCCTTTATTTAATGAATTCATATGTTGGCTTGGTGTGATATAATTTTAGGATATTAAGCATAGATAAGTATAAATACAAGGTTCCTTGATTCATTGCAACCTGTCTTTTGTGAGATATTTTATCATAGCATAATCGAGTTCATAAGAGAATTCAAGAGCAGATTCATCAAGTATTTGAAGCCATTTTAAGATTCAAGCATCATATCAAATATTTTTCTTGCATCATGTGTGTTTTTGTGCTAACATTTATGATGTAGTGTTTTGATTCAAACAAGAAATTCAAGCACTATCTTTCAAACATTCAAGATCCATATCCATTGTAGCCATTACACACAAGTTTGCAGACTTTGCAAGGGTTTGGTGAGTTGTAGCATTGCATGTTATTCATTCACCATTTCCTTCATTATTTCTATTTCATTTCAAGGTTTAATTACCAACAAGGGGTTTGACCAAGGTAAACCCCCATTCACTAACAAGCAAGTTTTTCCCTTTTGCATATTTGTGATTGTAGATCTAGATTATGGACTTGAAGATCACTTGGAGTGAAAAGTTGCAAATTTGCATTACAAAGTTTTCATCTTCATGAAAAATCATTTACAGGCCTTATTTGGAAGTTTTAAAACCTGAGACTAGAAGGGAAGCTTGTGCATACCTTGGAGCTCAGGATCCTATTCAAAGTTGGCAGAAATTTAGAACGAGACTAATATGCCATATAATGGCGTATTAGTCCTCCATAGGGTATTTTTTAGATATTTTCAAAGATCTGGTTCTGAGATCCGAAGACTCCGCATTTGCTTCAAAAAATAGTAGCGAGACTAATATGCCATCTTAGGCGTCTTAGTCCTCCAAAACATATTAATATGGCAGCCTCTTTGCATTTCCAAAATCCTCACCACATCTCTAGATTTCCCAAGTGCACACATACCATCTCCTTTTTGCATAATTTCATCATTTGCATCTTTCATTTAGCTTGCATTTCAAGTTTTAGATCATTTTGCATATCACAACGTGTTTTCAAACATTTTCTTTTCCAAGCATTTGCTTGGTGTTGAACCCCATATAACTTAAGAAACCCTTCCTAGGACCCTCCTAATTTATAATTGGCTCACCTTGTGAGGTTGTTGGTCAATCCAATTAGGACTCTTAGGACATTAGTGAATGGTTCAATGAGAAAAGTGTGATATCCCAAAAAGGTATCCATTTTTCCTCCTCATCACCAACAACCTTACCAAAGGAGGTACAATAGCCCAAGAACCTCAATTTAAGAAGCCACTAAATCACTCATAAAGCTAAGAAAACAAAATTAAAGGATGATACAAAAGTAAGGGGAAAATAATAAAGTGATTTACATATTAAAAATAAAATATGAAAATGAGAAATAGGAAGAACAAGTGTAGAAAGCGAAAGAGCCATAACATAAAAATAAATTAAAAAATCATCACCAAACCACAATTATAATCACTAAAGGGGCAATGAATAGAAAAATATTCTCTCTTGGATGTTGACCCACTAACCAACACACTACAGAAGAAAGGAATGCTTCATCAAATAGCACATATGTAAACACAAGTGAGCCCAAAAATTCAAGTGATAATTGAAGCCATAATAAAGTATATCATGGCCTCCATAACCACTTTGGATAGAATAATCAATATTTTTTATAATATCTCACCTCATCCATTCAACAAAAAGGGGAGAAACTAGTAGAGATAGAGGAGGATATGAGAAAAAAAAAAGTTCTTGAAGTATTTGTATCATCTTTATCTACATAACAAAAAGAAAGGCTAACACAATTGTAAGTGAAGGAGCTAAGGTCCAAACAAAGGGTAGATAAATCAATGATAGAAAGAAAAGATGATAATTCAAAGATCTATCAGAAGACCATTGTAGTAATAAAATGAGCCTATGATGTATTAATAAAGGAAGAGAAAAGGTTGATAAGAAAAAAATTCTAATCTACTTTACACATATATATGAATAACAACAATCTAGGTGGATCAATTTCGATAAAAAGAGCCACCTAAATCTCTATTAAGAGTAATAACTTCTACCCCCAAATCACCCATCTAGAATATAAAAAAATATGTTCAAAAAAATCAAATCCAAGTGATATTATCACCATAATTATGTCAATCATCATCTTCTAGGCCACAAGTTGATCTATCAAGTATACCCCCATATAGAAGTTTCAACTTGGTGATGTATTCTATAGCACAACAAGAGAGACTATTTTCAAAAAACATGTAGAAAACAAAAAATAGAAATGAAGACTTCAATTATTGTAATTCAAAAAAGACTATTTCATACACAAAGAGAGACGTGTTCATCATTAGGACAATAGTTGAGGTAAATTACAAACACTTTGATAGCAAAACTTGACAATCAAGAAGTGAAAATTAGGAATAAAATCTTAAATAAAATAGAAAAGAAACACATGGAATAAATAAGGAAGAAATGTGTGGTATCCTATACCAACTTGGAAACTCATGTAAACACTTCAAAATATAGCCAATTACATTAATATCATCTATCATTTTTTCTTGCAATTGCTAACAATAACAAAAGCCCTAAAGAATCAAATGGATCACATAGAAATTTAGATTTTAGAGATATCAAATACATATTATTTCATGAAGGATATTGAAGGAACAATGAGGGTATAGATAGAAACTATGCACACTCAACTTCAATATATCCAAGACAAAAGTGATGTAAAGAACCTAATCACACATGTATCGATACCAAAAACCACATCAATATAGAAAGGACCCAAATTCAAATTAATAGTCAAATTAAATTGCTACAACAACATACGATTTGATGTGACACAACCTTCCAATAGCTTGAAGAGATAAATAAGAATATTTTTCCAATGAACAACTAAACTACTTTTCCAATTTTAGATTTTAAAATAGATTAATAGCTTTCAAGTATTGAGGAAAATACATCATTTCTAATGGTGTATGATGTTAGTAAGTGAAAGAGAAATATGATAATAGTGTAAGGAAAGCTAGATGCGGAAACAACTCTCCTAACATCAAAACCTCATAGAAGAATATAGATATACATTTAATTTTTGAATTTCAGTTCAATTAAGATGCACTATGAAGTAGATAACAGAAACAGAGTATTTGACAATCACACAGGAACACCAGATATACGTGGGAAAACCCTTACGGGAGAAAAACCCACCACACCAAGAGAAATCACTTTGTATTACAGTAATGGAGATTACATACAAATGTCAGACTTATCTTTCTGGTGTCTATTTACAGTAGCATTCACCATGAACAATCTTGTACAGGAACCTTCAAGTTACAGTCTTTACAGAAAAGAATTCACTCTGATACAATTCGAACTATTCACTCACAACTGTTGATCGAACCAAAAAAATCACTACAGAGATTACAAACTATATTCATGTCATTCTTGGTTGTTGAGCTTCCTCACAGAACTGTCACAAAGAACTGTCTCCCAATGGTTCCAATTTGGCTCCTCTGATTGGCTGAATACTAGCCACGTAGATAGTCATCGCTCGGTCAGAAGAAACAAACTTTGTTGGCATCTTGGTGAGACACTAACATTGGCTCACTAATGCCACAAAGTCTTCATATCGATGTTTCCAAGAGTCGTTTCCATCGGCAAGAGGTTTCACCGAGCTTACAACTTGTATCGGCTTCAGTTTTCCTTTCGGCAAGACTATCGCTCTCGCTAAGACATCCCAACGAGCCTTCTTGTGTTACACCGAGTTCAGGAGACTATCGCTAAGACTTCCTTATGTCACCAGGACCTCACACCAACGTTCTCCACATGTATTGCTATCACCTAGACTCATCGCTTTCGGTGAGACGTCATACCGAAGCTCCACAAGTCACCTAGATGTGAGTTTTCCATTCAGCAAGAGTATCGTTCTTCGCCAAGACCTCACGTCGAGTAACCATGGGTTATACCGAAGTCGTATGTTATACCGAGCTCCAAAGAATAGTCGGCAAGACATATCAATATAGCCAAGAGGTTTCTTTGAGATCACACATGTCACCCCAAAGTCATCAACAATCGCCAAGACATATCACCTTCACCGAGAGTTCTTATCAAACACATATATGTTACACCAAAGACCTCTCATCATCGGTGAGACTCACCAATTTCACTGGGACTTCATAGCGAGAGCCCTTTAGTTATCAAGAAGACTTCAATACATAACATATTGTCAGCAAGACATTAGCTTTCATTGGGACTTCACACCGAACAAAGCCTTTCGGCCAAAGGTCTTCCCGATATACGATTGAATGGCCTATCGGCTAGAGATCTTCACAGGCGCTAAGAGGTCACACCAAAAGCAACCTATCACAGCGATATGACCCTTCGGTGAGACAAAAAATAGGTCACAGTGACCTATACAAAACATGATGTTCCAAACTACTAGTCAGCCAGACATAAGAACTATCATAGCGACTTGGCTCCAATGGAGGTTTCAGCCTATGATGATTGAGGCATACTTTTCCAACAATCTCCCACTTGATGAAGATCACACAAGCACCTCCAGAGCACAATAAAACTTAAAGAAAATCATGGGCACTAAGGCCCATCGAACTGGCACACCACCTGAACTTGTCTGTGCTCACTGGCTTCGTCAATGAATCTGCAACATTCTCTAGAGTATCAATTTTTTCCAAACTAACCTTTCCATCCTCCACCATATCTCATACAAATTGGTACTGTACATCAATATGTTTCGTCCTGGCATGGAAAGTTGGATTCTTTGCTAGAAAAATTATGCTTTGACTATCACAGAAAATAGTTATTTCCCCTGCATCAAAACCAATGTTAGAACACAAACGTTTCAACCAAACTGCTTCTTTACAAGCATGAGTAGCTGCCATGTATTTAACCTCCATAGTGGACAAAGCAACTACAGCCTGCCGCTTACTCATCCAACTCATTGCACCACCATTCAACATGAAAATGTATCAACTGGTGGACCTCCTGCTGTCAATGTCCCCTGCCCAATTAGACTAGATACATATCCATGAATGTTGAGAGTCCTCTATGATTCAACCAAGTTCCCATGGTAACACAAAACAAAATCTGAAGTTCCCTTCAAATATCTAAACACTCCCTTCACAGCATCCCAATGTATCCTTCCAGGATTTTCCATAAATCGACTAAGAACTCCCATTGCTTGGGCAATGTCTGGCCTTGTATAGACCATTGCATACATGAGACTGCCAACCACACTAGCATAGGGTATATTGGTCATGTCCTCCATCTCAGTAGGATATTTTGGACAGTCCTCAACAGATAGCTTCGTTCCCTGCAAGACTGGAACCACTAGCTGTTTGCAATCATTCATTCAAAATCTCTCAAGAGTAGTCCTGATATACTTACTCTGACTGAGCCATAGTTTTATATTCTTCCTGTCCCTGGTTATCTCCATCCCTAGAATATACCTTGCTGCACCAAGATCTTTCATTTCAAACTTAGCAGACAACTGAGACTTAAGATCAGATATCATTAGCTTATTATTGCCTATGAACAACATATCATCAACATAGAGAGCAATAATAAGTACTCGATCACTTTTAGCTTTATAATATACACAGTGATCAGATTTTGATCTCACAAATCCCAAAGACAATACAAAAGTATCAAATTTCTGGTACCACATTCTAGGTGATTGCTTTAACCCATACAAAGACTTCTTTAATTTGCATACCAGTTTTTCTTTACCTTTCTCAACAAAGTGCTCAGGCTAGGACATATAGATTTCTTCTTCAAGATCACCATGAAGAAATGTTGTCTTCACATCCATATGTTCAACCTCTAAGTCATACGCTGCTGCAAGTGACAAAAGAAATCTGATAGATTTCAGCTTTGCTACAGGAGAAAATATTTCCCCATAATCGATTCCCTCTACCTGGGAATAACCCTTTGCAACCAGTCTCGCCTTGTACTTTTCTACACTACCATCTAGACCAATTTCTTCTTAAATACCCATTTGCAACCAACAGCCTTTCTGCCTTTAGGCAAGGGCACCAGACTCCAAGTTTCATTCTTTTCTAATGATGCCATCTCTTCATTCATGGCTTCCAACCAAGAGTCTGAATCAGACATTTTAAATGCCTCCTTTATAGTCCTAGGCTCATCAGTGCTAGAAATTAAAGCATAAGCACAAGTAGAATCAATCAAAGATAACCCATACCTATCAGGTTGCTTTCTTTCATGAGTTGACCTCCTCACTTGCTGAGGCTGAGGCTAAGGTTCTTCTTCTTCTTTAGAACTATCAGAACTATTTGAGCTCTCCTCAGTTTTAGGTATATTTTAAATTTTCAATTCCTCTTTCTCTGGTGTAGGAGGAATTAAAGCTACATCCTTATTGTTTTCTGACTTTGTCTCTGACTGTAGATCCAAAGTGGAAGGTTTCATCTCACGAAAGATTACACTTCTACTGTATACAACCTTCTCTGTATCAGGATTCCAAAGCTTGTATCCTTTTATGACAGCATTATAGCCAATAAAAATACATTTGACAACCTTGTTCTCTAGTTTAGATCTTTTCACATCCGGCACATGAGCATATGCCTCACAGCCAAAAACATGAACATGTCTAAGAGAGGGCTTCTTACCAGACCATGCTTCCAAAGGTGTTTTCTCAACAAGAGCAGAATTTGGAGAACGATTTATTAGGTAACATGCAGTAGATATAGCCTCAGCCTAGAATTTCTCCTCCAAGCCAACACTACTGAGCATACTTTGTGCTCTCTCCATTATTGTCCTATTGAATCTTTCTGCAACTCCATTCTATTGTGGAGTATAAGGTGTAGTTTTGTGTCTTTTAATCCCATGGTCTTTACAATATCTTTCAAAATCATCATAACAGAATTCACTGCCATTATCAGTCCTTAAGCATTTTATTTTTCTACCAGTCTATTTTTCAACAAGATTTTTAAATTCTTTAAACTGACTGAATACTTCTGATTTACTTTTTAGAAAATATACAAATGCTCTTCTTCAGTAATCATCAATAAATGACACATAGTATCTTGACTTAGACAAAGAAGGAGCATCCACTGGACCAAATACATTTGAATGAATATAATCTAGCAAACCAGAAGATTTATGAGGACTGGAATAAAAAGAAACACGGTGCTGCTTTCCATATATACAATGCTCACAGAATTCAAATTTGAGATTACAATCTTCAAGCCCCTCAACCAGGTTTTTATTCTTCAAGGTTTTTAAACCTTTTTCTTCTATGTGGCCTATCCTATGATGCCAGAGCATAGTCTTCTCTACTGGAAGTTTTACTTCCATAGAGTTTACATAATTAGGGATATTTCCCTCTTTACCTCCATGAGTAGCTTTGAGTGACTTTCCAGAGACACTATTACATTGAACAACATGTGCATCCAGCTTGTACAGGGTACCAATCTGAGCACCTCTAGCTAGCACCATTGAACCTCTAGTCATCTTGTAGCCATTTCCAGAGAACATGACTTGTACTCCAATATCATTCAACTTACTAACAGACAGTAAATTTCGAGCCAGACCTGGTATGTGCATAACATCATTAATTCACTTTACTCTACCATCAGAAAATTGTATTCTGACTCTTCCACTGCCAACTATCTCCAAAGTTGAATCACTTGCCAAGTACACATTTCCACCATCATATTCTTCATACTTTGTGAACCATTCTTTATGAGATGTCATGTGGAAAGATGCTCCATAATCAATCAGCCAGACATCATCTGATGCCTGAGTAGCCAAGGCTGCAATGAAGGCGTCCGCATCACTATGAGAAGAATAATTGTCAGAAGAATACTTCTTCTTCTTCTTCTCCTCTTTACAATCCTTTTGGACATGACTAGGTTGCCCACAGTTCTAGCATTTCACCTTGTACTTCTTGCCAAGAGACTTTGATCTCCCCTCTAATTTTGATTTTGATTTCTTGTCCTTCTTCTTTCCTTTCTCTTTCATTCTTCCTCTGACAGCAAGAGATTCCTTCGCCATCTCAGAAGATTTCCTTCTCATCTCTTCTGACAGCAAAGAACCAACAACATCTTCCATCTTGAAACTGGATGTTGTACTCCTAATAGCCATCACCAGATGATCCCAAGAGTCTGGCAAAGAACACAGTAATAGCATACATCGATCCTCTTCATCAATTTTTACACCAACAGATGTCAATTGAGCAATCAACATATTAAATGTGTTCAAATGATCAACCACAGACCCTCCTTCCTGCATTCTCAAAGAATACAGCTTCTTCCTTAGGAACAGTTTATTCACCAAGGACTTCCCCTGATAAATAGACAACAGTCTCTTCCACAAAGAAGAGGCAGTCCTCTCCTCATGCACATTCAGAAGAACTAAGTCTTCTAAACAAAGGCTTATCAGCCCCTTAGACTTTCTATCTGTAAGGTCCCAATCTTCTTGCTTCATGTCTATAGGTTTAGTTCTAGACACTGCAAACCACAGATCACGATCAACTAGAAGATCCTCCATCTTGAGTTTCCACAACTCAAAGTTACTGCCGTTCAACTTCTATATTTCAAACTTTCCAAACGTGCTATCCATCTCAACCTGTAAGCAGAAATAACAAACTCTACAAGACTCCCACTGAACAGAATTGACTCAAAAAACCCAATGTACCCACAAGGATAACACAACTGGCCAGGCTCTGATACCACTTGTAAGGAAAGCTAGATTCAGAAACAACTCTCCTAACGTCAAAACCTCAGAGAATAATGTAGATAAACATTTAATTTTTCAATTTCAGTTCAATTAAGATGCACTATGAAGTAGATAATAGAAACAAAGTATTTGAAAATCACACAAGAACACCAGATATATGTGGAAAAACCCTTACAGGAGAAAAACCCACCACACCAAGAGAAATCACTTTGTATTACAGTAATGGAGATTGCATACAAATTTTAGACTTATCTTTTTGGTGTCTGTTTACAGTAGCATTCACCATGAACAATCTTGTACATGAACCTTCAAGTTGCAGTCTTTATAGAAAAGAATTCACTCTGATACAATTCGAACTATTCACTCACAACTGTTGATCGAACCAAAAAAATCACTACAGAGATTACAAACTATATTCATGTCATTCCTAGTTGTTGAGCTTCCTCACAGAACGGTCACAATGAACTATCTCCCAACGGTTCCAATTCAGCTCCTCTGATTGGCTGAATACTAGCCACTTAAATAGTCATCGCTCGGTTAGAAGAAACAAACTTTGTTGGCATCTTGGTGAGACACTAATAGTGGCTCGCCGATGCCACAAAGTCTTCATATTGATATCACCAAGAGTCGTTTCCATCGGCAAGAGGTTTCACCGAGCTTACAACTTGTATCGGCTTCAGTTTTCCTTTTAGCAAGAC
Source organism: Sequoia sempervirens (assembly GCA_007258455.2). Taxonomy (NCBI): domain Eukaryota; kingdom Viridiplantae; phylum Streptophyta; class Pinopsida; order Cupressales; family Cupressaceae; genus Sequoia; species Sequoia sempervirens. The sequence continues at coordinate 211,644,270 of VDFB02270651.1, read as the reverse complement.
TATCGCTCTCGCTAAGACATCCCAACGAGCCTTCTTGTGTTACACCGAGTTTAGGAGACTATCGCTAATACTTCCTTATGTCGCCAGGACCTCACACCGATGTTCTCCACATGTATCACTATCGCCCAGACTCATCACTTTCGGTGAGACGTCATACTGAAGCTCCACAAGCCACATAGATATGAGTTTTCCATTTGGCAAGAGTATCATTCTTCGCCAAGACCTCACGCCGAGTCACCACAGGTTATACCAAAGTCGTATGTTATACCGAGCTCCAAAGAATAGTCAGCAAGACATATCAATATCGCCAAGAGGTTTCTCCGAGATCACACATGTCACCCCGATGTCATCAACAGTCACCAAGACATATCACCTTCATCGAGAGTTCTTATCGAACACATATATGTTACACTGAAGACCTCTCATCATCAGCGAGACTCACCAATGTCACTGGGACTTCATAGCGAGAACCCTTTAGTTATCGCAAAGACTTCAATACATAACATACTATCGGAAAGACATTAGCTTTCGCTGGGACTTCACACCGAACAAAGCCTTTCGGCCAAAGGTCTTCCCGATATACGATTGAATGGCCCATCGGCTAGAGATCTTCACAGGCGCTAAGAGGTCACACCAAAAGCAACCTGTCACAGCGATATGACCCTTCGGTGAGACAAAGCCTAGGTCACAGCGACCTATACAAAACATGATGTTCCAAATTGCTAGTCGGCCAGACATAAGAATTGTCACAGCGACTTGGCTCCAATGGAGGTTTCAGCCTGTGATGATTGAGGCATACTTTTCCAACAAATAGTACATATAGAATATTGCATCTAACTACAAGAGGAATGTGGAGATCTAGGGAGACTCCCACATAAGCTAAGAGGAATAATTATTATATAACCTGTGCATGTCTCTAATGTATGTAAAATGGTGAAATGGGATCTAAGCCAAATACTTAACCTAAATAACTCATTCCACTATAAACATTGAGGGGCACAAAAATAACCAAGAGTCACTATTTGGTTGTTGTCCTCAAGGGAGAGCCAAATAGGTTGGTCATGGTTTTGGTCCCTTTTTGTTTGATGATGAGATGTGATTATTGATTCTAGAAGATGTAGTGAAGTAGGTTAATTAAGGATAAAGTGACAAACTAATACAAAATCTAGAAAATGGAAAAGAGAAAGATAAAAATAGGAAACAAAATTGGAAAGTGTAGACAGAGAAGAACGTAGCATTCAAATTTGAGGTTGAATTGGCAAGATAGGGGTGTTAGGTGTCCTAGTCCAAAAGTATTGAATTTTAGGGTCTAAGAGCTGGTATAGGTGCAATAGTTTCTATAGGTCTCCAACTATGAAAACTCAAATCTAAAGTCTGATGGTGTGCAAATAATTAGCTTGTCCTAATTTTTTGCTAAGTAATGCATGAATTAGGATATTTAAGCCTTAAGATCTCAAATCCACTTCAATTAACTTCAGGCCTATAACCTAAAAAATAGATAGAGGGAAAAGGGTTGTTTCATATAGGGTCTTGCCTTGGTCAAAACCCATTTTGGTGTTTCCACCTCCACAATGGCTATGATGATAATGATATAAGTCATGTGATCTCATTGTAGTAGAGGTAAATGAATAAATATTGAATGATAAAGAACATAGTTGGAACTTAGCACTGAGATCTAAAATCCTTGTTGAGCTAAAGTCACTTTACTCATCACATAAAATAATAAATAGGAGAATGCTTGGAAATATTGTAGTGTTATAACTCATAACAACAATAAACATAAACATGAAACAACTTACAATGTATGAATATAAATTTGTTGATGTGTTACAGACTTATAATTGACTATAATTGCATTGTAGATCTTTTGTTTATTCTGCTCTTGATATTGCATTAATTTCTTTTAGTATGCTAGAGAGATATTAAGTTTAATAGATTGCTTAGACTTTCAAATAGAGGGAAGAACTTATATTTATGAGTTTAAGCTTATTTCACATTAATCATTAAAACAAGTTGACAATTGAATATTAAATTTCTTAAACATATTGAGGGAAACGAAAATATTTAAAATTTGGGGCCTAATTAGGTGGGATAGGGACATTAGGCACCCTAATCCAACCCTTTTTAGCTCTTAAAAAGTATATTAAATAAGGGTTTAATTAAATTTCCCAAATTTAACTCAGTTTCCCAAAAACAGCAATCAAACAAGTAAGTTATAAGCATAATTAGGTGCGTGCACTTAAGAGGGTGTCAAACCTAATGTAAAATTGTCAAGGTTGAAAATTTACAACACTACAATGTAATAGCTTGCATGTGTATCTATATAATAGAAAGATAGAAGAGAAAGAGATGGGAAAAAGGATTAGAAAAATAAGACTTATGGAGAACCTAAAAATATGATAATGTAATATATATATATATATATAATTAGTACATTTGTATGTTGTGTTACAGACTATAACAATGATTTCATTTATCGTCATCAACACTCATATCTCATTGCATAATATCAAACTATTATTTTATTGTAAATACTAGGGTATAAATACAATATACAACTTTGGACTTAGAAATCTAGATTGTGAATCCATCTTTCTTCTCAATAGTGGTCCACAAACTTTGCACTTCCTAGTTATCCTCAACTCAGTAGATATTGTATTGAGCATCTCATGAAATTTACATTGCCACTTTACTAAAGTTAGGTTTTTGTTGTACATACTTGGTGTGACTTCTTATCAAAACATGTGCACTTTTTCCCTTCAAATTAAAAAGTTTATTGCTTGGTGTTTTTTAATTATAACTTCTAGAAAAATAAAATTGATCTCTTTCTTCTACTCCATTCAAAACATTAAAACCTTCTCCCAAACTTCATCCTCAAGCCCAACCTTCATCCAAAATGAATTATTTTCTCCATCAAAAAAATAAAAATTATTCATCCTTTATTCTAAATCAAACATCAACTTCTTCCCTCTATTCCAAAAATTAAATCATCCATATCTTCTATTCTAATTCCTCACATTACAAGTCACACTTTTTGAATGAGCGCTTGTACAACTTGATTCCTACATAGATTGCAACCTTTTATCCCTTCTTCTAAATCCTCATCAATATTATCATGATCATATTCCTCCAATCCATTGAATCCCTCATCTTAATAATATTCCTCCAATCCAAATTTCATCTTTTCATCCTCATCCATAATCCAAACCCCAAGTCTTATAGTTCAACCTTTTATCCATCCTCTAGCCTAAACCTCCCCATCTAATCTCTTCTAATCCATATTATTCTCATCTATTCCCTTCCAATAAAATTATTCTCCCAATATAATCTCTTCCAACCTTTCAAATCTCATTCTTTCATTCCAATTCAATCCAACATCATGAATTCATTCTACTTTGATTATTCCCCTTGCTAAACCATCGATCCTATGCTTGGTGAAATGATTATGCTATCCTTGTCAACTAATATGAGTATCATACCTTTGATGATAATGGGAGTACTATGGACCAAAAAAAACTCCCTTCATCCTTAGGTAATAACTCCATGAGAAATACTACAACAAGACCTTGTCCCCTATCCATCATCCCGTGAAACCAAGAGAATACTAGCACAAGTTATTCCAACAATTACATCCTATACTATACCTTAAGCCAGGAAAAAAACATCCTAGACTATATCTTAAGCCAAGAAAAAGATGTCATAGCTAGACGCCTCTAAATTATTGGATCCAAGATTCCACCAACCTATCAACCCAATCCATGTTCTATTTCTCATCCTTCTCCTTACATTAATAAGGTAAATTCATCCTCCATCAACACCTTCCCTCAATGTCAATCCATATATTGCATACCTATCTCTGATTGCTCTCCTAAATCCTTATCCCATCACCCATATAATAATCCACTATAGCCTCCACCTCATATTCCAATATTTTATCCCTTAAATTATTTCATTCTATCTCATCCCAATTATTTGATGACTTCCTCCAAGGAATACTAGACAATAATTTTAAGCCACCATCCATAAACATAGCTACAAAATATTTCTCTATCACCAATATAAAATCTACCTAATTTATCTAATCCCTAAAATCAATCAAATCCACCATCCATAAGCATCATAAATCCTTCCTTCATCCATGTGCATAACTCCTAGAATCCCTCCATGCACTCATTGCTAAAATTTATCTCTCTTTCATATCATATATGCAAATCAAGTTACGTCAATTTCTTACTTTAAAGAATTTTCCAACATATCCTCTAAATCAAGATCAAAGCATCCCTCACAATCCCTCTTATGATCATATTCACTCTAAATTCATACCAACATTATTCTATGAACCACCATCCTATTATATTGTCTCCTCCATCTTCATCTCATCCAATTTTCTCAAAGAATATATCATCCCTTCCACTCCTATCACCTGGAACAAAATCATATCTTATTTTAAAAAATTGTATCCCATTGGCAATCAAATTTTTTATATCATTCATTAACAACCTGTAAAGGAATAGGCCTTCATTAGAAAGAAATATTAGAACCCATCCAAATTAAAGTGGATTTAAAATCTCACTACCTTGGCTACAGAGCTCATGATCAAGATGTTGGTAATATGTCAACCAATCCTAAACACACTCCTTTGATCTATCCACATCCCCCATCTTCTAAATTTTATTTTGGGTCACTATGTACTAGAATCCACTATCCAAAATTCTCCATCTTCTCCATCCAGTTTAGGCCCTTATATCCCAAAATTAAATCCCAAACCACTCTTCTCATCCATTCCTCCATCATCCTCAATCGTATGTGTCCATCCTCTACAATACGAGCCATTCAAGATTAATAAAAGCACACATCCTTGAGTTTCTTCCAACATGATCATTCCATCACCCCTTCCATGAAATATCAAAAGAATTCATCCTAACGCACCTAACACACCCATACCATTTCCTTTGCAAGAAATTCGGATGCCAAAGTAGAAAAATATAAAGCAACAAAATCCATAAAAATGTAAGGATCCCTATGCCACTAAGCATCAACATGGAAAAGAAAAGAAGAATTCAATCTACAATCAAAATAAATATAAAATTTCACAAAGTAATATCAATTAAAAAGAAAAAATAATAATGTGGATCCCAAAATAAAAGGAAGCAACACATCCACAAGAAAAGTCCAAATTGATACCCAATTATTTTCATCCAAAAGCTAAACATCCCCATCCTCCATCTCTCAAATCAATTTTTGGTCTATATATCCCAAAATAAATTCCTTCATCTTACCCATCCATTTTGGTTCCTTACACACCAAAATTCATCATCCCATCTCCTCTATCTAAATCCCCAAATATAAAATATGCTTCAAGCCCAAAGATCCAACACCCATCATGGTGTGTGCCAATGTTGATCTTAATAAAATTACCTTATAACTACCCCCATCTAATCCTTCCATCCACAAATCCTCTAATATCTCATCCACTATCCACCAACACATCTCTCTAACCCATGCTTTAGCATAAATCCTTATCCATCCTTCATCTACCATCTACTTCATCTCCCTTGGCTACATCCTCCAATGTTTATGAGAACCACAATAATTGGCATTTCCTATGGAAATAATCATTCAAAAAGGTATATTATACATGTAAATAGATGTTTGATTCCTTCCTCCATCTCTCTCTACACTTATCCTTTATCCACATCCTTATATGCATTCATGCATCATATTCCAATGTAAAAGAAATCAAACAATATGAAAGAAAGAAAATAAAAATACAATCGTTAAAACCACTCCTTGTGGTTCCTTAGACAAGTACTATGATAAAAACTTTGAAAATAAGCATCATGAATAAATCCCCCACCCAAAATCATCCTACAATAATTTGTGGCAATATTCTTCAATCCTATCTAACCCATCTAGCTCATCATACCTAGCTCCATCATATATTCGAGCATCTACCTATCCACTATATCTACCCATCTTATCCAATCCCATATAATCCATCTACCCTCTCTTTTTATCTTGATAAGGTCCAATAAATCCTATCCAAGCATAATTTGGATGACACAAACCTTACTTTTTGTTGAATTCATCCCTCTTGCACAATCCTCCCATCTATGAATATTTTACTACCTTCAACCATCAAGCTATCCCCCTATTATAAAAAACACTCACTCTACCACTTCCCATGACTTTGAAATATTTTCCCATCGTTCTATCATATCCATTACATTACATCTAGCATGGTACATCTTATTCCTATGTGACATAGTCCTTAGAAATCCCTTTTTAACTCCCTCCAACCCATTTATCCTATTTATCCATGGTATTTATACACTCTATACTTGTTCTTCCTCCACCAAACACTCCTCCTATTCCATCTTCCTCAATACAATAATTGTCCCTCTCCTATTCTCTAGCAATCTCTTCATCTTTTCATTTTCATTCAAATGCTTAGTTCTCCATTCTTATTGGTTCCAATCCATCCTAATATTCCTCATAGAAATTCAAACCCATCCACCTTATCCTCTATCCTCCTAAACCCTCCAAATCAATCTCAAGTCTATGAAAGTTGTAGCAATCCAAGTCCATTCACTCTAGCTAAGAAATCTAGCATATAATCCAAAAGCTTCCAATGGTTTTGTTCCCAACCTTGTTACAAACCTTTATCCAAATTACTTTTTTATCATCATTAGGATATATTGTTCCCAACCCTCATGTTGTTATTATCATTAACACTATCTTTATATTTTTCTTATCACTAACAAATCTCTTGTCCTCATCATCAATCAAATGCATTGGTTTTTAGCTTAAATTAGGGGATAATCCTTGTCATTTTTTGTATTTTTTTGCATGCTTTCTTATTTACTTGTGTGTATTATCATTGTTTCATGTATCACATGGTCCTTGTAACATCTTAGAATAGGGGCATCATGGTCCTCCATATCATGGTGTCATAAGGCATATTCTTGCATAGGACCCTTTTATTTGGGTCAATCCTTCATACACTTGGCAGATCATCACCTTGGTTCCTTATACCTTTGTGCATAACATCAAGTACAATAACCAATAAAGATTGCTCACTCTATTGTAGCATGACTATATTCCCACTATATTTTTCTCTTTCTTCATATGTACTAGTATTTTATATCCTATCATATCCCTTTTATCATTTCCTATCCTTGAATGTGCTATTTAAACTCACTTTTCCTCACAATGGGACATACCAACCTCCCTCCTTATCATCCTTGATCATTGCAGTGATTGGGACATCATGTCACTATTCTCATCCCTTTATAACCACTATATTGTATTCTTCTTTGAAATAGCATTACTTTTACATAGAAGCAATGTCATTTCAAAGAGGGAAAGAATGTAGACACCTAAATTTATCCATAGCCAACCACACTAGACTTTATCCCATTCCTATCCATTAAATAAATTTAAATCTACCTTCACATTCATATCCCAAAGAATTAAGTAAATACAAATAATTTATTTAATTCTCCTCTTTTCCACCTCAATCCAATTTATTAATTAAATTAATTAATTAACTAGATGATCCCTTGCACATGCCTAAGTACAACTAATTTAATTATTCTTACTTATCCTAAAAAGATACAATAAATCCTAGCAATCCATTGTCCTTAGACAATCCTAATGCTTGATATAGAACATGTGTGAGTTGTCGGTGCATAGTGTAGTAGGTCCCAAATCAATAAGAGAAAGCTTAGGAATAAAATTATAAATCTATGATTGTGTTGGCCAACAATGGGCCAATTATTGAAGTGGGTAAAAACTCCTTCACTTTTGGACTTTTTATACCAAGGGGTGCTTCCATAAGGTGATAAGAAGAATATGAAATATAGGAGATGAACTATTACCTTAATACAACCATACCCAGTGCATGATATACCCCTCTTTAGGTTGTTACTTTCTATTGCATTGAATATACAAGGTAACTTGAACCTAAGTAATATAGATAAAATACTACACAAAGGTTCTAAAAATGTGATTGGAAATGAACCCTAATGTTATTATTCATATTTATATGTCACAATAAATGAAACATATTGCAACATAAAATAAAAGTTTGTCTAAATTCAACTTATTTTAATGTGTTGAGGTGATGCAAGGTTGGGCCAATAGAAAATTGGTGTCTATATCCATTAGAGATATATATTCACTAAATTCATTCAAAAGATGCAATATTTGAAACTAAGGTGATACCTTAATGAAGGTATCATAGAATACTGCATCCTTCAAAATGCACAAGAAAACTAGGTATGATATAAACATTCATAGAGGAAATGGATATCAATAAAATAAATAATTGTACTTAATAATCCATGAGAATACCCATACATTTCTTTTATTTCCCTAAAAATATATTTTTTAAGAGATTTACAAGAATTTAACAATCATCTAACTAGCCAATTAATTGACAATAAATCCAAAAATGCATACCATACACAAGAGACATTCAACCAAGGTTGATTTTTCCTTTAAAAATATTCTTGAGAGATTACGAGTGTTTAATACAAATTTTAAGATGAAACTAGATCATTACAATATCAAAATGTTTTACCCAAAGCTAGAAACTAAGAACCCTAAGTTTTTGCTAAGAAAATTTCTTCCTCCATTAAGGTCCTTTATTTTCTCCTTTTTTCATCATCCATCTTTAAAATGAAAAATTAGGGTCAAATACCCTCCATGAAAGTTACAATTAAGGGTGGGAAGATAAAATTGTAGATACCTTCAAAATATTGAAGTGTAGAGGGTACACAAAATATTTAGGTGCAATCACTACCAAAATTATGGGAGCCCATAATTCATGGGGACTTCTACAATCATCCATATCCATTAATCAATCTTCCCCTATTATACACACATGATATAATGTCTAAACACACTAGTCATACTATGGTAATTATAAAGGAACACTCCATTATATTTCTAACTCATTCTTTCAATAATGAAGATCTAGTTTTGGCATGCTAGGGTATGGAGAAAAGCCCTCTAAATCTAGGAAGAAACCCTCAAGTATTGTGTTGCATTTAATCTATTTCACTGATAAATCCATAGTGGTAGGAAAGTAGAGAGGAAGAGTACATCAAGTTGTCATGGATTTTATCAAATAAGGAACACAATGGATTTTTAGGTTTAGGAGGAACCCACAGGTTTCTACCAATGTGTAGGAGAATATTGAAGTCCTAGGAAAGAATGGATAAATAGCAAGGGTAGGAAGTTGCAAGGAATGAGTACATTAGGACTAGGACAAGGTATATAAATAAAAAGGAAGCCCAAAAATATGGAGGCTTAGCAAGTCTCAAAACCATGGGAGAATAGGGGAATAATGGATGAGGTACAAAAGTGCATAAAACCTCTAAAATTCTATGGGTTTGAAGGAGACTATGATACTTTGGGGATTGGGACTTAGAAGAGAATAGGGAATAAAGAGCTCAAGGTTTCAAGGTTTTACAGAAACTCAAAAACTTTGCACAAAGTGCAAAGGTTTTCACAAAACCCTTAAAACTTCATGGTTTGAGAAAATAAAGGAATGGGGAGAGGGAAGAAAATTGGGATTGGGGTTTGGGGTTTGGGAGGGATCGAGGAATGAGCAGTATAGGGAAAAAAGGACTTCAATACTTTGTTAGTAAGGGTACAAGATAGAAGGAGGATAGGGTTTATAGTTTCAAAGAATCTTCATAGCTTGGCACTTCTTGTAAAGGTTCCAAGTTCCTTCATAAATCTAAAACCTAACAAGGAAAGGGACTCCAAGGATGCAAAAAATATGAAAATTTTATAATTTTCCAAACCACCACCAACTCCACCTTGAATAATTTTGACCTGAAATAATGATATGATTGCTAAGGACCACAAACCTAAGACAAAAACATTTTACACCTATGTGGGAATTCAAGGGATTAGAGGAACTAAGGCCAGCCTGGGCAAAGGTTCCAACATCCCTAAAAGTTTGAAAATCCCAAAAACCTGCCTAGAATCACCTAATTTTTTTACCATAAGAACACCCAATTAACCAATTTTTCATAAGGTTTTTAGGTCAAACTATTTTTAAAAATACATTTAATATAAGGGGACCTAACTAGATATTTTTCATCTGTATTGATTCTCAATAAAGGAAACATTTAATACAATATAGTCATAAGCCCTATCATTCATCTACAATATGTCACTAGGTCATTAGAAACACAAAAATCTAGATATATTATTTTATTTTACCCTTAAGTTCATAGTTTTATTTAAATAATAAATAAATAAAAATTTGAATGATAGGGGGAGCCCAATAGGAAGTCATGTCCAACCCCTAGGGTTACAACAAGGTTACATTTTGTATGCATCACCTAGAGCTAGCTCAACCACCACCTTAGCCACTCACACATCACCACCTCTCGAAGTCACCGATGGAACCACCTCTAGGAAGCCACCAATGGCACTACCAACCTATTATCATATTGCCACCAATTTTTATTTTGAGGCATAATAGAGTAATATTTCTTTGATGGGAATAACTTTCACATTGGACTTTTAACTTATTATAGGCATAAAAAATATATCTTTAAGAACTATATAGTGTTATAGGTTTGGTTATCATATTTTTCTATTAGTGCTATAATTTGGTGCTCAAAGCTAACCTATCTCCAATGGATAGAATTTGTCGCATACTACACAATGGATTTGGTGGTTTTAAATCAAGAGAGATGTGTGCTTGTTTTATTATACATATTATCCTAAGATTTGTGGTGTGATTGTGTGAACATCTAGATTAATTTGAGGGAAAAAAGCTAGTGGGAGTGCATACTTTATGAGACTAATATGTTGGTACAATAGGTTATGGTTTGGTGCTTCCTAATAAAGATTTACATGTACCTTTAGAGTTTTGAATTTAAAGGAAATAGGTACATAGGTTATCTTCTAGTTTGAGAACATAATTGATAAAAATGTGAAACTAGGAGTATCAATTTAGTGAAAATTTAGTGTAGGTACAATAATGGTGATGAATATGTTGTCATGGATATTTATATAAATTTGAGCATTGGTGTGACATGATCATGTATGCAGTTTATATGTGGTGGTGTGGTTTAATTTTAGAAGTTTTTTCTTATCTCTTAGATGTATTTTCTCGTTAGCCATGGTTACTCATTATGAATTTGTTTTCCATATTAAATATATAGTTGATCTAATGCTTGAGTTATGAGTGGTCTACCAATTATCTTCTTTGGTATCTTAATTTATAGATTACTAATGTGATGATGATTTTGAATGTTGCATTATTTTGGGATCTATAAGTTATGCAATATAGTGGGTTGATGTGACCAATTGGTTGCAATGGGATGACTCAAATGTGTACTATCTTATCCACAAGTATTTGTAATGTTGACAAAAACTCAACTAGTTGATGAGAGGATAGATTTTTTGGATAGTTAATTGTTGGTACTTGCAACATGTATTTTATCTTCTTGGCTTAGAGATCATGGTTTTACTTTATTCTTAGGATTTTTTAGTGTTGTAGTTCAATTTGCATGGGAAAATGTTGATCTTCATTCAGTAGATAGTCATAACAATGTCATAAATAGCATGGTATCATGATTTAGTGGGAGATTTTACAATCATGTGATTTCATGACTTGGTGATTGATAGTCTTTTACAATGGTTATGGGTGTCATAGAAAAACTCTTGGATGATGATTCTTGTATATAGTTAGATTACTTTGACATCTTGAGTTCCATTTATAGGAGATAGTTATCTTCATTTGATTGGAGATGTTGACATCTTGCTTTTCATTTGAGAAATCTTAAATTTTTTGGTGAGGTTTCAATTTACAACTTATCATTTTTCACACATGATCCTTGGTTGAGAGAATGTTTGATGTTTATTATCATACTAGTTAGAGTTTTGACATGATTCAAGTGCTCAAAGGATTAGGATATGTTTATTGGAGCATGTGATATTCTAGGAAGAGATGTTACATCATGGTGTAATGATACGTTCCTAAATTCTATAGACATTCAATGGAAGCTTTGGTAGTGGTCTAGATAATTTTCTTAGTATTGAGTACATTAATTGTTTACTTGGAGCTTAATGATAGTGATATGTTGCATTTTGATTTTGGTATGGATTGGTTGATTGTAGGTACTAATTCATGCTTGGAGAGTGGGGTGAGATTAGAGTTCTCTTGAGTTTAGAGACATTTATTAAGATAGTTACTTTTTGATGAGGTTTCAACAAGAATACCAAGGAACCTCCACCTAGATATGGGCATGATTCCATGATGGATCTGTAGAGGATATTGTTCTTAGAGAGATTCATTGTGGCTTGGTGCATCCTATAGGAGCAATGTCATTCTCCATTCTTGGTTTACTCAATGGATAACCATCTTATAGGTATTTCCCACTTTTTTCTCAAATGCATTATATTTTATGCTTTATCTTTTCATGGATATGGATCTTGAGCTATACCTTTTAGTTCTAGAGGGTTCATTTAAGTAGTATTTTGCATGTGTATCTTTGCCTGCATATTATATTGATGTATAATGTCATTTATGAGAAACTTAGGAGATGTTATTGGGTATTTAAGTTTGATCTTCCTTTATTTGAGAGAGGCCTACATTAATATTTGTTACATGAGATGCATATGTTTTGTTTCGTCTATGAGATTAAGGAATTGTGTTTTGTTAAGGATTTTTAGTTGGGTTTTTCTGAAGATCTTACTTGACATAGTTTAACAATTTGAGGTATTAGTAGCACATGGTATGTGATATTATTTACAAACTTTCTCTCTTTGGTCTTATGTTTCTTCCAAGAGGCTCATGTTCACTTGAAATTAGAGTTGAGGTTTGTATGGAACCTTTGTGATCACTATTTTTTGGGTCATACCTTTGTGAGGTTTCTATGTATGATTTTATGTTGGAATATGTGCCTCAATTCTTACTGACATGTAACTTCTGCAGGGAAAAGTCGCTATGACATTATTCATGTCTGGCCGGCTAACTGTTCTGAATCTTGTTGAAATGTCCATGTCACCAAGACAGAGGTGATGTCTTGCCGAATGAAGTCCATCACTGTAACATAGAGCATTCACTGTGATATTTTGTCAATTGGAGAATGTCTCACCGATAGCATATGGCTATCAGGGTAACTCAAGGGCTTCGGGAAGATCTCTCAGTGACAATGAAAGGTCACACTGACGGGAGTTTTCACTTGGTGCCTTCGCAGTAACAAAAGACTTTGGTATGAATTCTTAGCGAAGGGTGCCTGGTCTCGCCGATGGGGATGCAACTGAAGTCATCGGTGTAACTCTCAGCACCCGGTGAAATGTCTTGGCGAAGTCAAATGTCTTGCCGACTCGGCAAGACATGGGCGCTCGGTATGTGGTCTCGGCGAAAGACATAAGTCTTGCTGACTGGTGAATGTAGCACTCGAGGTGACTTAAGACCTCGGTATAAGGTCTTGGTGAAGACGATAAGTCTCACCGACTCTTCGATGCTTCGGTATGACATGTTCGGCAGTTGTAAGGTCTTAGCGAAAGACTTAAGTCTTGTCGATTCAGTAAGACTTGGATGTGCTCGATGTAAAGTCTTGGCGAAAGATGAATGTCTTGCTGACTGTCAAGTGCTTCGGTGAAACTTGAGGAGACTTGATGAGAACTCTTAGCGAATGGTAAAGTCTTGTCGATGGCAAAGTTGAAATCAATATGACTTGTGAGCATCAGTAAAACGTCTTGCCAATGGAGGAATCTCTTGCCGATAGAAATGTATTGGATGTCGATGGACTCGATATGACTCATGGCGTTTGTTGAAACCTCTTACCGACTGTTGGGGACTTAAGCCGATATCGATAGTGAATACTTTGTGGCATTGGGGAGACACTATTAGTGTCTCACCAATATGCCAACAAAGTTGAACACCATTGACCAATTTGACCATCCTATGTGGAGCCTCGTGGACCAATCAGAGGAAGCGATTTCAAATGGGTGGCAGTTAGATTTTTGCAACTGTTGCGATGCTGGAGTTGAACAGCATGCAGGGAAAAATCAATTGCTCGAGAGGAAACTTTCTACAATGGGGCTATGGTGGATAAGGATGAACAGAAGGTAAAAATCAGAATGTGATAAGTTTTAAAGGATTGATTCTGTTTCGAGGAGGTGTGAGTGAGATCAGATTGAGGAGAGCATTTTTGTAACTAGATGAACAGTGAATGAAGTTACTGTGAACTAATTCTAGAGAGTTGTATCTCTGATTGTATGTAATTGTTGTTACTGTAATACAAAGAGATTCAGCTTGGTGTGGTGGGTTTTTTCCCGAAAGGGTTTCCCACGTAAATTTGTTGTTCATTGTCTTTGAGTATCTTTGTTTCTATAAATATTTCATGTGTGTCTTAATTGGATTGTAATTAGAAAAATTACAAGTACTGTCTGCTTACTTCCCTGTGGATTTGACATTAGGAAAGTTGCTTTCTCACCGTTGCTTTCCTTACAAGTGGTATTAGAGCCTGGCCAGTTGTGTTATCCTTGTGAGAGGGTTGGGTTTTTTGTTTCAATCCTTTTCCAGTGGGATTTTTGTAGATTTTTGTTAATTTAATTACAAATTAAGATGGCTAGCACATCCGGGAAGATGGAAATAGAAAAATTCAATGGTAGCAACTTTGAGTTGTGGAAACTCAAATTGGAAGATCTATTAGTAGACCGAGATCTTTAGACTGTTGTGTCTGGAACAATGCCTCAAGGCATGAAGCAAGAGGATTGGGATCTTTTAGATAGAAATTCTAAGGGGTTGATAAGGCTTTGTTTGGTAGACTCTGTTCTTCTGAACGTTCATGAAGAAAAGACTGTCTCTTCCTTGTGGAAAAGACTAGCATCCATTTATCAGGGCAAGTCCCTGGTGAACAAGCTATTCTTAAGGAAGAAGCTATACTCTTTGAGAATGCAAGAGGGAGGATCTGTTGTTGATCACTTAAATGATTTCAACATGTTGATTGCTCAGTTAACATCTATTGGTGTAAAGATTGAAGATGAAGATCGTTGCATGTTGCTGCTATGTTCTCTGCCAGATTCTTGGGATCATCTGGTGATGGCTATTGGGAGTACGACGTCCACTTTCAAGATGGAAGATGTTGTTGCTTCTTTGTTGTCAGAAGAGATGAGAAGAAAATCTTCTGAGATGACAAAGGAGGCTCTGGCTATCAAAGGCAGATCGAAGGAGAAAGGCAAGAAGAAGGACAAGAAATCTAGATTGAAATCAGAAGGGAGATCAAAGTCTCCTAGCAAAAAGTCCAAGGTGAAGTGCTGGAATTGTGGGCAACCTGGTCATGTCCGAAAGGATTTCAAGGAGGAGAAAAAGAAGAAGAATAACTCTTCTGGAAATGATTCTTCTCAGAGTGATGCAGACTCCTTCATTGGAGCTTTGGCTACACAGGCATCAGATGATGTATGGCTAATTGATTCTGGAGCATCTTTCCACATGACATCTCATAGAGACTAGTTCACAATGTATGAAAACTATGATGGTGGAAAGGTGTACTTGCAAAGTGATTCATCTTTGGAATTGTTGGTCGTGGAAGAGTCAGAATTCAATTCCCTGATGGAAGAGTGAAGGGAATCAATGATGTGATGCATATACCAGGTCTAGCTCGTAATTTACTTTCTGTAAGTAAGCTGAATGATATCGGAGTGCATGTCATGTTCTCTGGAAATGGCTGCAAGATGACTAGAGGCTCTATGGTGCTGGCTAGGGGTGCTCGAATTGGTACCTTGTACAAGCTAGATGCACAAGCTATTCAATGCAATAGTGTCTCTGTGAAGTCATAGAAAGCTACTCATGGAGTATAAGAGGGAAACGTCCCTGATGGAGTAAATGCCATGGAGGTTAAACTTCCAGCAGAAAAGACTATGCTCTGGCATCATAGGCTTGGCCACATTGGTGAGAAAGGTTTAAAAAACTTGAAAAATAAAAACCTGGTAGAAGGGCTTGAAGATTGTAACCTTGAGTTCAAATTTTGTTAACATTGCATATATGGTAAACAGCATCGTGTTTCATTTTATTCAAGTCCTCACAAATCTTTTGGTTTGCTTGATTATATTCATTCTGATGTGTTTGGTCTAGTGAATGTTCCTTCTCTGTCTAAATCAAGATACTATGTGTCGTTTATTGATGATTATTCAAGAAGAACATTTGTATATTTTCTGAAAAGTAAATCAAAAGTGTTCAATCGGTTTAAGGAATTTAAAAACCTTGTTGAAAATCAGACTGGTAGGAAAATAAAATGCTTAAGGACTGACAATGGCGATGAGTTTTTTTTAGATGAATTTGAAAGGTATTGTACAGAGCATGGGATTAAAAGACATAAGACTACACCTTATACTCCACAACAAAATGGAATTGTTGAAAGGTTCAACATGACAGTAATGGAAAGAGCACGAAGTATGTTGAGCAGTGCTGGCTTGGAGGAGAATTTCTAGGCTAAAGCAGTCTCTACAACATGTTAATTGGTAAATCGTTCTCCTAACTCTACTCTTGTTGAGAAGATGCCTTTGGAAGCATGGTTTGGAAAGAAGCCCTCTCTGAGACATACTCGTGTCTTTGGTTGTGAGGCATATGCATATG
Organism: Sequoia sempervirens; assembly: GCA_007258455.2. Classification (NCBI taxonomy): domain Eukaryota; kingdom Viridiplantae; phylum Streptophyta; class Pinopsida; order Cupressales; family Cupressaceae; genus Sequoia; species Sequoia sempervirens. The sequence continues at coordinate 211,627,652 of VDFB02270651.1, read as the reverse complement.
TGCCATTTGAAAAAAGATCCAAGTTGGAAAACAAAGCTATAAAGTGTATTTTTATTGGCTATAGTGCTGGCATAAAAGGATACAAGCTTTAGAACCTTGAGACTGAGAAGGTTTTGTACAGCAGAAGTGTTATCTTTCGTGAGCTGAAGTCTTCTGCATTGGATCTGCAGTCAGAGAAGAAATCAGAAAATGAAAAGGATGTAGCAGGAATTCCTCCGACACCAGATAAAGAGGAATTGAAAAATCAAAATGTACCTGATACTGAGGAAAGCTCAAGTAGCTCTGAAAGTTCTGAAGAAGATGAAGAACCACCTCAACCTCAGCCTGTGAGGAGGTCAACTCGTGAAAGAAAGCAACTTGACAGGTATGGGTTTTCTTTAATAGAGTCCACTTGTGCTTATGCTTTAATTTCTAGCATTGATGAGCCTAGGACTGTGAAAGAGGCATTTAAAATGTTTGATTCAAACTCTTGGTTGGAAGCCATGAATGAAGAGATGGCATCATTAGAAAAGAATGATACCTGGAGTTTGGTGCCATTTCCTAAAGGCAGAAACGTTGTCGGCTGCAAATGGGTATTCAAAAAGAAAATTGTTCTAGATGGCAGTGTTGAAAAATATAAAGCAAGGCTGGTTGTGAAAGGTTATTCCCAAGTAGAGGGAATTGATTATGGAGAAATATTTTCTCCTGAAGCAAAGCTGAAATCTATTAGATTTCTTTTGTCACTTGCAGCAGCGTATGACTTAGAAATTGAACAGATGGATGTGAAGACAATGTTTCTTCATGGTGACCTTGAAGAAGAAATTTATATGTCCCAGCCGGAGCATTTCGTAGAAAAAGGTAAGGAAAGACTGGTTTGCAAGTTAAAGAAATCTCTATATGGGTTAAAACAGTCTCCTAGAATGTGGTACCAGAAATTTGACACTTTTGTTTTGTCATTGGGATTTGTAAGATCAAAATGTGATCATTGTGTATATTACAAAGTTGAAAGTGATCAAGTCCTTATTATTGCTCTCTATGTTGATGATATGTTGTTCATAGGCAATAGTAAGCAAATGATTTATGATCTTAAGTCTCAGTTGTTTGCAAAGTTCGAAATGAAAGATCTTGGTGCAGCAGGGTATATTCTGGGAATGGAAATAACTAGGGATAGAAAAAATAGAAAACTCTGGCTCAGTCAGAGTAAGTATATCATGACTGTTCTAGAGAGATTTTGTATGACTGAGTGCAAGCAGCTAGTTGTTCCAGTTACACGGGGAATGAAGCTATCTGTTGAGGATTGTCCAAAATCTCCTACTGAGATGGAGGACATGACCAGTGTGCCATATGCTAGTGTAGTTGGCAGCCTTATGTATGCAATGGTATGTACAAGGCCAAACATTGCCCAAGCAGTGGGAGTTCTTAGTCAGTTTATCGCTAATCCTAGAAGGACACATTGGGATGATGTGAAGAGAGTGTTTAGATATCTGAAGGGCACTTCAAACTATGCTTTGTGTTACCATGGTAACTTGGTTGAATCATACAAGACTCTCAGCATTCAAGGTTATGTGGATTCTGATTGGGCAGGGGACATTGACAGTAGAAGATCCACCAATGGATATGTTTTCATGATGAATGCTGGTGCAGTGAGTTGGATGAGCAAGCGGCAGGTTGTAGTCGCTTTGTCCACTACAGAGGCAGAATACATGGCAGCTACACATGCCTGTAAAGAAGCAATCTGGTTAAAACACTTGTGTTCTAACATTGGTTTTGATGCAGGAAAAATTACTATTTACTGTGACAGCCAAAGTGCTATATGTTTGGCAAAGAATCCTACTTTCCATGCCAGGACGAAACATATAGATGTACAGTATCATTTTGTACAGGATATGGTGGAGGATGGGAAGGTCTCTTTGGAGAAAGTGGATACTCTAGAAAATGTTGCAGATGCATTGACGAAGCCTGTGAGCACAGAAAAATACAGTTGGTGTGCCAATTCAATGGGCCTCTTGGCCCATGAATTTTAGTAGTTGTATTATGCTCTAGAGGTGTCAGTAAGATCTTCGTCAAGTGGGAGCTTGTTGGAATATGTGCCTCAATTCTTACTAACATGTAACTCCTGCAGGGCAAAGTCATTGTGACATTATTCATGTCTGGCTGACTAATTGTTCTGAATCTTGTTGAAATGTCCATGTCGCCAAGACAGAGGTGATGTCTTGCCGAATGAATTCCATCGTTGTAACATAGAGCATTCGCTGTGATCTTTTGTCGATTGGAGAATGTCTCACCGACAGCATATGGCTATCAGAGTAATTCAAGGGCTTCGGGAAGATCTCTCAGTGACAATAAAAGGTCACGCTGACAGGAGTTTTCACTTGGTGCCTTCGGAGTAACAAAAGACTTCAGTATGAATTCTTGGTGAAGGGTGCCTGGTCTCACCGATGGGGATGCAACTGAAGTTATCGGTGTAGCTCTCGGTGCTCGATGAAACGTCTTGGCAAAGTCAAATGTCTTGCCAACTCGGCAAGACATGGGCGCTCGGTATAAGGTCTTGGCGAAGATGATAAGTCTCTCCAACTCTTCAATGCTTTGGTATGACATGTTCGACTATTGTAAGGTCTTAGCAAAAGACTTAAGTCTTGCCGACTCGGTAAGACTTGGATGTGCTCGATGTAAAGTCTCGGTGAAAGAAGAATGTCTTGCCGACTGTCAGGTGCTTCGGTGAAACTTGAGGAGACTCGATGAGAACTCTTGGCAAATGGTAAAGTCTTGCCGATGACAAAGTTGAAATCAATATGACTTGTGAGCATCAGTAAAATGTCTTGCCGATAGAAACGTATTGGATGTCGATGGACTCAATATGACTCATGGCATTCGTTGAAACCTCTTGCCGACTGTTGGGGACTTAAGATGATATCGATAGCGAATACTTTGTGGCATCGGGGAGACACTGTTAGTGTCTCACTGATATGCCAACAAAGTTGAACACCATTGACCAGTTTGACCATCCTATGTGGAGCCTCGTGGACCAATCAGAGGAAGCGATTTCAAATGGGTGGCAGTTAGATTTTTGCAACTGTTGCGACATTGGAGTTGAACAACATGCAGGGAAAAATCAATTGCTCAAGAGGAAACTTTCTACGATGGGGCTATGGCGGATAAGGATGAACAGAAGGTAAAAATTAGAATGTGATAAGTTTTAAAGGATCGATTTTGTTTCGAGGAGGTGTGAGTGAGACCGGATTGAGGAGAGCATTTTTGTAACTAGATGAACAGTGAATGAATTTATTGTGAACTAATACCAGAGAGTTGTATCTTTGATTGTATGTAATTTTTGTTACTGTAATACAAAGAGATTCAGCTTGGTGTGGTGGGTTTTTTCCCAAAAGGGTTTCCCACGTAAATCTATTGTTCATTGTCTTTGAGTATCTTCTCTGTTTCTATAAATCTTTCATGTATGTCTTAATTGGATTGTAATTAGAAAAATTAAAAGTATTGTCTACTTACTTCCCTGTGGATTTGACATTAGGAAAGTTGCTTCCACACTGTTGCTTTCCTTACATTTTAGATATACCTTGGGACCTCCATGTGACACTATTGACTAAAAGCTACAAAGTGATTTAAGTTTATATACAAACAGAAGGTACTTATAACAAATTATCTTCTATTCTAAGCATTGAATATGCTCATTATAAAGGCTTATAATGACATAGAAATATATGATTCCTTATAAGCTTGAAGCTATCAAATGTATTTGCATGAGATGAAGAATTAAAGCTCAATATTCTAAATTATTTCCAAAACCTATCCTTTCTTACCTTTGTTGTATACAAACATGTATGCAGATGATATCGTTCCAACATTTTATACCAACTAAACAAAAAATATTAGCCACATGAAACATTAATTATTGAAAATTATGAATTGAATCCCCTATTATAAAATTTTGACATGAAACAAGCATGAAAATTCAAGATTCATAATATAGTTGTGATTAAGCATTCTAAACAAACCTTGGATGTGACATATACAATTCAATCTTCAATAGAATTTGTTAGATATGCAACTAATGCAAAATTATTCAATCTATATATTTCCAAATGGAATTTAAACTTTATTGCATTTGCTAGGTTTGTCACACATTTAAAAAATAGTCAATTTGACCATATTATGAATATAATTTTAACATTCTTTCTAATGTCTCCAATTTTGTTTCTCTAAATTCTTAAATCCCTAACCCTTTTAATTTCCTTTGGTTTAAAACATATTATCACTCCAAATACTTATGAAATGCCTTGTTTAGCCAAACATTTACAAACCGTCATCTTATTGGTATCAATTTATGGGTCTCATCAAGTTGAAATTTGTAATACTATGTGTGATTACAATGCAATACAAATTATGATATTATCTTTACATGTACAAATGGTATTCTCTTCTCTCTAACATCAATCTATAAGCTTCATTAAGTGAATTTTTCAAGTGACATGCATATCTATTAATTATAACATAAACAAATTGATTGACTTTTTAACTTCATATATAAATTATAACAACTTATTTCTAATCAAAATGAAACGAATTCAAATCAAATTAAATTCAAAAATCCATTAGCTATCCCACAAAAGCAAGGAGATGTGAAGCAACATTAGAAATATCTAATCATAAATAAGACAAAATCTACATGCACTTATATAAAATTATATACCTAATTTGAAATGTGTAATTTAATCTCAAATGGTCCACCTAATATATACATAAAAAAATACAATGAATTCAAACAAAAGAATCATACATAATGACAAAGTTTGATTATGATCCTTCTCCCATTTCCTACTAATCAAACATCTCTCTATTTACTAGAAGTGTTCCTCACCTTTTGTTTTCTTCCCATTATCCACCTTCTCCTCCAACTTTTAATTACATACACATGGAGGCATCCTGAAATCAATTCAATAAAACACGGATGTTATTATAAAGCAGGTTTTGAAAGATATTACAACATTATATAAAAAATGATCTACATTATACTCTATGCATCCAATTTTACAAAGCCAACAGTGGTCTGGATTTCCAAATACTTTAAAAAACCAAAAAAAAATCTAAATCTAAAACCAAAAAATATCTAGTGCTTCCAATTAGTTAGATAGTGTTTTATTGAATATTTTTTCCTTAATCGAGTTTCGAAGTCAAACCAATTACAATTCAGACATAGGAGGATTGTATAACATGTAACTTTTTTTGTATGTATCGAAATTCATTTTTATTTTTTTTGTTGGATCAAGGACTTCAATAACTAGTGCACTCATATTTTTCAATTTTTTTTATAATCTACTATTTTTCCACATGTGCAAAATAGAGGGCTTGATTTTCGGTGAGAAACCTATGTTTAATAAAACTAAAAAAATAAATACATGATAGAACCAAAACATATTAAAATTATATCCGTTGGATAGCTTGTTTTGAGGACTACCATCATCTAGTTGGGTTTGTGAAGTCTCCTACATTTTCATCCTCAGCCCAAGATTCGAAGGGAAAAATTATAATGTTTTTATGTGCTAGAGATTCGAAAGGTGGGAAAAGGGGGGTTCATTCAAACCCCCAAGGGTTCACTCGAACCAGGGTTCATTCAAACCCTGGTTCATTCGAACCCCTTTTCAAAAAGGGTTTTCCCTTGTTTTTTTTTTGCAGGAATGGTGGGAAGTTCATTGAATGGGTTCACTCGAACCTTGGTTCTAGTGAACCCTCTTTTGTTTCATTCGAACCTATTAGTTCGTTCAAATCCCTAAAACAAAAAAAAAACCATGGGGTCATTTTTTTCAACTTTTCCTTCCTCACTCTAATTGTAAACCACTTTTGTGGGTTCACCCTACTTCATGCCAAGTTTCCAATTATTCCTTACAATTATTCCTCCCACATCATGCTACTTACACACATATTTGAAGGCACGTAGAGAATCATAATTAATTATAATTACCCTCCAACACCATGTGGAAATCTAAGTTATCCATCTCCATGCTACTTGGATCTATACACATAATTAATCAACTATTAAATAGATACATTATAATATTCTAAGAGGATTGCAAGGTGAATACCACCTCTAGTCCTAACATTTTACCACCTAATATATATTACATTTGCATAATAGGAAATGAAATAAAATAAATCAAGTACTATGAGAGACAAGTACCATGGCCTCCCTACACCAATATAATTTCTCTATGAACATTATCATAGTAAATTAATCCATAATATTAACCAAAGTGCCCACCTTTTGAACCATGACATGTCCACCCTCTACAATCTCATAGAAAAAATGATACCACACATAAATGCATTTAGTATGAGCATATTAGTCAAAAAAAAAGTATACTCTTACTATCACGTAAAAAATCATCTTATTTGTATAAAACCAAAATATGAGCATATTCTATATAGACACATCACCTTTTTACAATGATGTGTTGTAATCATATACTCTACAAGTCTATAATAAAATAAAAAATTTAGGTTGTCTCTTACTCATCTAACTAATTACAACACCAAACATAGTGAATGCATAACCAATAATAGACTCATACTATCTAAATATTTATCCCAATAAAAATGAATGAATTACTATAAATCTATTACCTTGCCACATCATTAGTCCTGTGATATAAAATATAATAATCTAAAGTTCCTTACAAATATCTAAACACCCAAATGACATAATTTGAATTTTCCTTACTAGGGTTAGACATAAAACTTCTTAGAACTCCCAAGCTACATGGGTAATATCCAATATTGCACATACCATCACATATGTAAGACTTCTAGCAATGCTAGAATAAGGAACACTATATATCACTTCACAATAATCATCTAATTTGGGACACTATTCTAAAGAAGTCCCAATGCCTACAAGTAAGGGAATGCTTACTAGATTGTAATCTTGTATTATAAAGTGCTACAAAATTGTGTCAACATACCCATAGATTTGACTAGTTCTAAGAAAATTGACTATTTTTTCTTAGGACAAAATACAAGAACCAACCCTAGGTTCCTATATACTAACATTCAAAAACCTTTTTTTCCAATAAGTGGTAAGAAAAAAGTTAAATTCTCACATGCATCATTGATATAATTCCCAAAAATATTCCTAACTAAAAATTTCACCAAAATTTTATACTAATCCTAATCAAAATCCACAATTATATTTTTTATAATTTAAATCTAATAAAATACATATTTTAAATTTTCAATCTTACAACACTATATTCACTCAAATAGATTTAACACATTTAATAATCATTTTGTCCAAAATTAAGTTTCATGAACAAGTTTATATTTTTGTCACAATTTCATACAATACATGGTTGAACACATTTTCATAATATTGTATGATTCCCTTCAACATCATTAATGATCTCCAAAAAAAAACTATGTAATTTAAGATCCATAGAAAGGGAGCCATTTCTTGAATATATTAACATCATCAAGAATAAGTGCGGTTTCATGCCACTCTAGTAAACCCAAAGTTATTGAGAATAAATAATGGATCTACAAAATTCATGTAACTAAACAACTCAAGGGTTCATCCAAATACTAATTAAAGGATTCAAATCAAAATTATCTTGCAAGCTTCTCATGGCTTCACATAAGGAATTCTCATAAAAAACTACTCTTAGATTAACAAAGTGGTAAGGAGGGTTTCTACATAATCAATGTCTTACATCATCTCCATTAATAAATTTATATTCTCCTACCAAGAGAACTCAACACAAAACTATACAATATTTGAAGAAGTATTTGAAAACTAATTTTTTCTACATAGAGCCCAATAAAATCCAACATACAACCAAAAATTAAAGCTTTCCTTTCAATACAAGAAATCAATGATCTCAACAATATTTACTACTGCATAAATTTACACATATGCCACAAAAGCTATAAATGAAGGCATCACAAACCTTATTTCAATTCATATTTTCCTATGAAGAAAGAAAGCAATAAAAAATAATTGAACAAATAAAAATAATTGCTTTTTCTTCTAAAAGTGAACAATATGCAGAAGAGAAAAAATTCAATCCTCTCGAGCCTTTGAAGATTTTTCATAAGACATCAAATGATCCTATTCAAGTTCCAAATTATTCGTCAAAGATGAAAGCCTCAATTAAACACAAAATAGAGATCTTAAATAAATTATTCATCAAAGATAAACAAAATTCAATCCTCCCAAGCCTTTGAATATTTTTCATAAGACATCATATGATCCTATTCAAGTTCTAAATTAATTTTTCAAAGATGAAAGCCCCAATTAAACACAAAATAGAGATCTTACAATCTCAAATCACATATACCAAAATATGGAGGAATCATCCCTAACCATATTAAGAATACCCATAAGAATAAAGAAAAAACCCACAAAGGAATGAAAATCCAAGGTTATGCTTTCAAACCCTCCAAAAATTCTAGGGTGAACCCACAAAAGTGGTTTACAATTGGGGTGAGGAAGGAAAAGTAAAAAAAAATGACCCCATAGCAAAAAAATTCATTTTTGGGGTTCGAACGAACCAAAAGAGGGTTCACTAGAACCAGGGTTCAAGTGAACCCATTCAATGAACTTCCCACCATTCTCACCAAAAAACACAAAGGAAAACCCTTTTATCGAACCCCCCTTTTCCCACCTTTCCACTCTCTAGCACATAAAAACATCATAATTTTTCCCTTCGAAGCTCAAGTTGATGATGAAAATGGAGGAGACTTCACATACCCAATTGGATGATGGTAGTCCTCAGAACGAGCTATCCAACGAATATAATTTTAATATTTTTTGGTTTTATTATGTATTTTTTTTTAGTTTTATTAAACATAGGTTTTTCACCGAAAATCAAGCTCTCTGTTTTGCACATGTAGAAAAATAGTAGATTATCAAAAAAAATTTGAAAAATATGAGTGCACCAGATATTGAAGTCCTTGATCTAACCAAAAAAAATAAATTTTGATACATACAAAAAAAGTTACGCATTATACGGTCTGCCTATATCTAAATTGTAATTGGATTGACTTCGAAACTTGATTAAGGAAAAAATATTAAATAAAACACTATCTAACCAATTGAAAGCACTATATATCAGAGTTAGAAATCTAAATTTGAAAGAACTAGAATTTTATCCTTCATGGAAAAAAATTTATACGTTATACAGTGAGTGTCACTCCTTAAAAATGTTGTTTACTAAAAAAAAATAGTTTTCAAAAGAGATGGAAAAAGAAGTGCAATCTGATTCCAAACATTTTGAAAAAAATATATTTAGAATCTACAGACAAAATGTCACAAATCACTAGTTTGCATCATCTTCAAATTCCTCATGGTTTAACCGCTATAGGTGCCCAAAAGTGAAGATTTAGTTAGAAAAAATTATTTCAATGCCCAATTTGGCCAAAATTTGTAAACCAGTATTGTGGGGTCACCCTCCATTGAAGTTCTTCCTATGATTTTTACCCTAAAATTTTATTCTCAAAATAGAATAATTAAATCAAGAGTGTCCTTCAACATAGTCTAATGTATATGGGTATATTAATCAACAAGTCAACTCTTACATGTCTTTAGTAAATAATTGGTGACATGTGTCCATTTCCACAAGGAAATCCAAGTTAAAATACGATACAAAAGATAACTTTCAAATGAGCACACCCAAAAATAAAATGAATAAGATAGTTCATATTATCTTAAAAACTAAAATCTAAAGAGGATAAATAAAATAACCATGTAATAAATATTTAAAATATCTTATAAACACACATAGAGATATTTATCAAAGGTGGAGTAACAGTCGAACCCAAAAATATCTAAAGATATATAAAAAATTAAATCAAGTTAAATTAAGAAATGAATTAAATTACAACATTAAGTAAATTAAATTAAAGATATTAAACGAGCATCAATTTTTTCCTCCCAAACATGTGATAAGGGAAACTAGATAAACATAGTAAGTTTCATTCATCTATGAGCTAGAACGATATAGTACTAAAGGTTTATCCATGGTTATGCATTTTCTGCATGCCTTCTATTGGTAAATATCTATTAAATTATTACACACTCAATTTTTGGATCAAATCTCATCTCACATTTGTTATTCAAGGAAATAATATGTTAGATGAAGATATTAATATGTTCATAAACATTGAATTAAAGGAATTTACAATATCTTATGAAATTATAAATGTATTACATGTCAATAAATTAAACATAATTAATCTTTTAAATATCATATGAATCATTATCTAATATTTCCCACTAAATAATTTCATATTGCATCATAATAGCTAAGAATGACTATTAATCAAGGCATGGAGACCATTAACATACAAATAATTGTAATAATTGGGGCTAATGGTATAAATTATCATAATTATTATGGCATTTCAAATATCCACATAGATGATATATGTATCAAATTGGTCTAAAATGTGCTAAAACATAAGCATAATAATCCATGATAAAAAGGGAAAGCATGGGTGATCCATACACTAATATTTTTAGGAAGGATTTGATAAGAGGAAAGTATAGCGGTGGATTAGTTGGTTATTTTGATAAATTCATTCTAACTATTTTATGTCTATTTATTTTGACATTATTTTATTTTATTTTAACTCTTTGATTTAACTCTTATTATATGCACTCTATTTTATTATGTATATATTTATAATTATATTATAATTATATGATTTTTTGATTTTATTAACTTATTAATTTTTATATCTTTATATATAATTACATATTCTTGCATGTTTTTATTGTAATATATATTATCTTTATATATATGTTTTATATTACTTTTTATATATGCTATTATAACTTTTTTATTATTTTTATGTTATTTTTTTCTTATTATTTATATTTATCTTGATGTCTTTTCTTTTTTCTTTGTATTTACTTTTATTTTGGATTAACTACATTATTCTTTCTATCATTGTTTTTTGTAATATTTAATTTATTATTTGAATTATTTTCTTCAAGTATATTTTTTGGTCATCCACTCCTCAATGTTTGTCATCTACATTCATATTCACTTGTTTATTCGTAGAATTTTCCAACATAGTATTCGCATCTTGATGAGGGATCATGAAGTATGATTTGAAATGTTAACATTCAAAATAATTAACATAATTTAATCCAAAAAATATCACAAGCCTATTTTTTTGTTATATATTTTTATATCCCCTTATTATTTCTACCCTATCAACCAAGGGCACCACCCAAAAATTCATCTAACTCAAAATCAATTTTTATTGCCATTCCATACATTAAAGTCTTGACACATAAAATGTAGATGAGTTATGACAAATATGTCATCCTACAAAAATATTTTACCTAAAAGTACTTACACATTTTAACCCCCAAAACCTTGCCACACCAACTTTAATAGTGAATCCCATACTAACATATATCTCAACTATAATATACATATTATTGTAAAATATAATGAAAGGGTTTTCAAGGTACTTGGTGATTCTTCTAGGTAGGGTTGTGGCATTACAAAAGGGTGTCCAATACATAAATTTATGAAACTTTTAGAATTTTTACTAAACATGCACAACCTTGGTATGGATATTGTTTACTTTGTTAATTGTTGGAGTTGAAATTAAGCAAGTGTCCCTAGGATTATTATGATTTGATATAATACAAGACTATGTGACATATAAAATATAACTTTATAACCATAGCAAGACCAACATAGTGAATAATATTTCCTTCAATTGACCTATGCAAAGTGATCTTAGAAGATTTAGAATGTCATTTATAAACATCTCACCCCTTCTACACATGCTTCCCAACCCCCAATACCTAGACCCATATTGTGCATTAAGAGTATGTGCAAGATCATCATGGAAAAAACAAGTCCTTAAGTGGCGAAAAATTTAGAAAAATTTGAGTTAGGCAACTTGACATAAAAATTTGAATAAGTTATCTTTATTACTTCAAAAATATGTAAGAATAGAATCTATAGAAAATTGAATGTAGTTTCTAAACTACTAGGTTTATTTTTTTAAAAAATCTATTTGGTGAAAATTTGAAATTTCAATGCAGTAGCACTTAAATTTCAAGGAAAAAATAAGAAGTAGGTGTTTGTTTAACCACCCTAACCACAATAAAATGATAATATTTTTTATAATATTTTAGATATAAGCAGAGGACTTATGTCTCGATGTAATGCATTTTTTTTTGTAATTTTTTTCCAACTAAATAATTAATTATGATTTTTTTATTACAACTTTTAAAAAATATAAAAACTCATATGTTTGACCACTTTAACTTGGTCAAAACTTCATGAAATTCAAAAAAACATTTAAATCCTATAGTATGCAAAGCATAGAATGTGACACATGTTTCGAATTCAAAAAATGTGACACCGTTTGAAAGTTATAGATGTTTTTCAATCAGCCTATAAACCAGGACTTTAGTCGTAATTCAAATAGAAAATGAATAATAATTATTTATTAAATTCAAAGTAAAGCATAATTTATATTGGTGGAAAGCTGAGAATCTCCTTTAAAAATCCATTTTGTTTTGTCAATATTGGATTAAAAAAAAAGTCGTCAGCCACATACCCATCATATTGCCACTTTTTGGCCCATCATGATCCTGTACATACCCTTAATTATATTATCCCCTTTACTCCTAATATTGAACTAATATATTGGATCATAATTTATTTATTTAAACAACCTTAATATGAATGCACATGATAAGGGATTATTTTATAGGTGAATTCCTTGGGGCAATCAACCAAGCTCACAAGGAAAGATTATAGAAGAAAGGTATGTGTACAATTCACATTGGGTTCATCAAAATGAAATGAAAATTAAAAAGTGCTATGTAGTGATAGACTTATTATAATCACTTCATTTAATAGAAAATGATAGAATAACTATAATAATTAAGCTATAAAAACAATAGCTATGCTAACATACACCTACTAAGAGCTAGAACATGAATATAGGATCAAAAGAATTAAAAAAGAACCAAGAATGAATGATAACAACAACTAATTAGTTATATGACTAAAGAATGAGTGTAATACAAATCAAACATAGGTACAAGGACGCACTCATTAGTCTAGGATAGACCCACCAAGTGATACTATCTAGTGTGGCCAATACTTTCCTAGAAGGTGTGCTATCAATTTTTTTGTAGAATCTCCAAGATGACAATGTTGATAGACACCTAAGAGCCTACTATCAAGAGGGGTAATTTTCTCCTTTTCTTAATTATAGCTAGACCCTTGTAATGACCACCTTGATTGCTTGAGAAAAAATATTGAATACATGCCATGCAAACTTGTAAAAATGCCCAGGTATTTGTTTTAAAATGAAAGTAATGTTGGTAGAGTGTTCATAATTACTACTATAATGCTTGAATAATTATTTGAATTATTGTAATGAGATGTAAAATGACTTCTAAAATGAAACCAAGGGTTTGTTTCAAATACAACTTCCTAGCACACCTGATCACATAATTTGGACACACATTGGTATATGATGAAAAGGAAAATATGAGTCAACTTAGGGACAAAAATAAAAAGATTCACAAATTGAAGGATAATACCACCCCTAGGACTCTAATGCTTGGTGGTGCTGTTTGAACAACAATGGTAGCATCCAAGTAAGGGATAAATAAAATAAGTTGGACCATGGTCTTTGTTAGGCTTATGTTTAGAATATGTTTGTCTAAGGTTCCAATACCAACAAATATGCAACATGAAGAGAAAAGAAAAACTAGGTCATCATATAAAAGTCAACCACCCAAAAGTGAGCAAAAAAGTGAGCAAAACTAATGGGGAAAAGTACAAGTGATGAAAATTTCATCATTACACCATTACACTGAACCATGAAACAAGGGGGTATAGGTCTAACTAATCCCAAGATTCACAATTTTTGTTTAGCCTCTATGTGGATCTCTTGGGATTTTAGTGGCAATGAACCTTGGAGATAATTATTCACAACATAATCTCTATGGCTAAGACCAAAAACAACTAGCAACAAGTTAATTAGCTTGAGAAAATCATTATGGTTCCTTACTTCCAATTTCAAGGTTCTTGTTTGGTTTTAAGTATATAGAAAGCTTGACAACAAGTTAATATATTTCTCAATTGGAACAATTCTTCCCTTGGGAATGGATAAGGTTTACATACATCTTAAAGTTGACGATAAAACTCGAGTTGTATTCTTTCCTTCTCATACCTCCAAAATATTTAAAAGAAGTATTTGTCTCAAAACTATTTAAATGTTTATAAAGTTATCTTAAAATCGCCTTCAATCTTTTTCCTAATATTAAACAAATGATGACCTTTTCCATTACCTTAATTACCTTAATCCACCCCATCTTGTTAAGCTCTCCACACCTTTGTGAAACAAATCTACTTATCCTTGCTTCCTAAGGTTTCCTTTGCCTCTCCACTCAATGCTAACTGACAATATAGATTTTTCAGCAAGGTTTACTTTAAACTCAAAAGCTGTATTCAGCTAATGTTCAAATGGTTATTTGGAAGATTGTTGCAGATCTGCATTCTCAAGAATGCGATATCAAAAGTTATAATCAAAGAAAACGATTACGGCTGATGTTCAAATGGTGGCTTGGAACCTTTGATTATTGCAGACCTGCATTCTCAAGAGTGCGCTTTCAAAATTGTATTCAAAAGAAAATGGTTACAGCTAATGTTCAAATGATTGCTTGGAAGCTTCGATTACTGCAGACCTGCATTCTCAAGAATGCACTTTCAAAGTTGTATTCAAAAGAAAATGGTTACAGCTAATGTTCAAATGGTGTTCAAATGGTGGCTTGGAAGCTTCGATTATTAGAGACATGCATTCCCAAGAATGCACTTTCAAAGTTATATTGAAAAGAAAGTTGTGTTCAAATGGTGGCTTGGAAGCTTCGACTATTGCATACCTGCGTTCTCAGGAATACCCTTTCACAATGGAAAATAGCTTCACTTTTCATCGCTCACAGGCGATTTGCATTTGCTACACACTCAACTTTTCAGAATAAGCTTATTAACATGTATGTCAAGTGCGGGAGTTTAGTTGATGCTCGTAAAACGTTTGAGCACATGAAAGAACGAAACGTCATCTCGTGGAATACGATTATTGTAGCATACCGAAGATATGGAGATCCCCGCGAGGCAGTCACACTGTTTCACCAAATGCAACGAAAAGGTTTCCATCCCAATGAGTTCACATTTGCCAGTGTACTCCCAGCCTACACCAAAATGGGAGCTTTGGAACAGGGTATGGACATCCATCAAAGCATAAAGGATAGAGAAATTTCTTCAAATATTGTAGTTGCAAATGCCCTAGTAGACATGTATGCAAAATGTGGAAGCGTAGACAAGGCACGTGAACTGTTTGACAAAATGCCTGAAAGAGATGTCATCTCATGGACTGCAATGATTGTAGGATATGCACAAAATGGATATGTTGAAAAGGCTTTAGAAACTTTCAAGCAAATGCAATTGGCAGGTGTAAAGCCTAATTCCACAACATTTGCCAGCATCCTCCCAGCCTGTGCTAAAATCGGAGCTTTGGAACAGGGTATGGCAATCCATGAAAGCATAACGGAAGGGGGATTTTTGTCAGATGTTGTAGTTGCAAGTGCCCTGGTAGACATGTATGCAAAATGTGGAAGCATAGACAAGGCATTTGAACTGTTTGATAGAATGCCTCAACGGAATGTGGTCTCGTGGACTGTAATGATTGTAGGATATGCACAAAATGGACTTGTTGAAAAGGCTTTAGAAACTTTCAAGCAAATGAAATTGGAAGGTGTAAAGCCAAATTCAACAACCTTTGCTAGCGTCCTTCCAGTCTGTGCCAAAATGAGAGCTTTGGAACATGGCATGGACATCCATCAAAGCATAACGGAAGGGGGACTTTTGTCAGATGTTGTTGTTGGAAATGCCCTGGTAGACATGTATGCAAAATGCGGAAGCATAGATAAGGCATGTGAAGTGTTTGGCAGAATACCCCAAAGAAACGTGGTCTCATGGACTGCAATGATTGTAGGATATGCACACAATGGATTTGTTGAAAAGGCTTTAAAAACTTTCAAGCAAATGCAACTGGAAGGTGTAAAGCCAAATTCCACAACCTTTGCCAGCATCCTCCCAGCCTGTGCCAAAATGGGAGCTTTGGAACAGGGTATGGACATCCATCAAAGAATATTGGAAGGGGAATTTACGTCGGATGTTGTAGTTGCAATTGCTCTGATAGACATGTATGCAAAATGTGGAAGCATAGACAAGGCACGTCAACTGTTTGAGAAAATACCTCAAAGAAATGTGGTCTCATGGAATGCCATGATTATAGGATATACACAAAATGGATTTGTTGAGAAGGCTCTTGAAATTTTCAAGCAAATGCAATTGAGAGGTGTAAAGCCGAATTCCACAACCTTTGCCAGCATCCTTCCAGCGTGTGCCAAAATGGGAGCTTTGGAACAGGGTATAGACATCCATCGAAGCATGGCGGAAAGAGATATCTTGTCAGATGTTGTAGTTGCAAATGCCTTGATAGATATGTATGCAAAATGTGGAAGCATAGACAAGGCACTTGAACTGTTTGACAAAATGCCTAAAAGAAACGTGATCTCATGGACTGCGATGATTGCAGGATATGCACAAAATGGATTTTGCAAGGATGCTCTCATAATCTTTGAATTAATGAAGCGTTCTGGAACATATCCTGACACTGTAAGCTTTGCTTGTGTTCTATTTGCATGCAGCCATGCAGGTTTAGTGGATGAGGGCTGTACATATTTCAATCAAATGAGTAATCATTACTGCATTACACCTACAGGAGATCATTATGTGTGCATGGTTGATCTTCTTGCCCGTGCTGGCTATCTTGAGAACACCCTACACTTTATTATTAAGATGCCAGTTAAACCTTTGGTGGTTGTGTGGATGTGTTTTCTTGGTGCCTGTAGATTACACGTGAATATAGGCTTAGGAGTATTTACAGCGACGCTGCTTTTTGATTTGGATCCTAAAAATACTGCGACTTATGTTATTCTCTCAAATATATATGCAGAAGTGGGCTGGTGGGGTGAGGTTCAAATGGTCAGGAGATTGATGAAAGATAGAGGAATCATAAAGATCCCTGGATGTAGTTGGATTGAAGTCCATAAAATGGTACATACCTTTTGTGTAGGAGACAGATCACACCCACAGACACAGGAGATCTATGCAAAGTTGGAGAACTTGTCATGGGAAATGAAGGCAGCAGGGTATTTTCCAGATTCAAAACATTCACGTAATGATGTAGAAGAGGAGGAAAAAGAATTGTTTCTCTGCCACCATAGTGAAAAGTTGGCAATTGCATTTGGTTTGTTAAACATGCCCCCTGGAACAACTATTAGAGTTGTTAAGAACCTTCGAGTGTGTGCTGATTGCCACATTGCAACAAAATTCATCTCCAAGATTGTTGAAAGGGAAATTGTTCTGAGAGATGCGAACCGTTTCCATCATTTTAAACAGGGACAGTGTTCTTGCGGAGATTATTGGTGATGGTAAATGAAGCAATCTAAAAATTAGGCTTGTACTATAACAATGTGCACCGTGTCAGACCTCCAATAGTAATGAAGGGTTTAAGGTTTCATTTTCAGGAAGTTTTTTTCTTAAAAAGTAATCTAGACGATGATGTTGGCTTCATAAAATCAGATGCAGATCACTGCTTATATACACTAGTGGGGTATATTTCAAACATATGTTTTATGATAACATGGATGTTTCATTGAATTGTTTTTAGGAAACTTGTATATTTATAAAATGAAAAGTTGGAGGAGGAGAGGTAGAGAATGGAAGAATAAACAAAAGGTGAGGAGTAGTTCAAGTAAATGGAAAAGTGCTTGATCGGTAGGATATGAAAAAGTACTCACAATCAATCTATGTCATTTTCGTATAGTTCATTTGTTTGGATTGATTGTATTAACTTTTGCCTATGTCAGGTTGACCATTAGAGATTAAATTACATATCCCATAATAGATATGTAATTTTATATAAAAGCATATAGTTTTTGTCTCAGTTATGGTTAGATATTTTTAATTTTACTTCACATCCCTTTGCTTGGTGAGATAGCAAATTGATTTGTGAATTCCCAAATATTTCTTTAATTTAATTTGATTACAGTTTGTTTGATTTTAATTGAAAATAAACTATTATAATCTATATATAAAGAAGTAAAAAAAATTACAGTCATGTTTATGATGCAATTAGCAGATATACATGACACTTGAAAAGCTCACATGATGGCATTTATTGATTGATGTTAGAGAATATTTACATATGTACAAGTAAAATAATAATTTATATTGTACATTAATTTCACATTCATGGTATTACAAAAGTGTCTATGATGAGATATACAAATTGATTTTAATGAGATGGGGGTTTGAAGGTGGTTGATAGAGAGCTAAATAGGTCATTTTATAAGTATTTGTAGTGACATTAGGCATAAAACAAGAGGAACTCAAAAGTATCAGTGTTACAAGAATTTTAGAGAAGCCTAAGATTTGTTTACAATCTGTAATCAAATATAAATTAAAAATCATGAAGTTTTGTACTTATTCATGTCAAGATTTTATAATTGGCGATTCAATTCATAATGTTTAAAACATGAGTCATATTGGAATGTTGTCATTAGCATACATGTTTGTAAACAATAAGGTAGGAAAAGATGGTTTTTGGAAACAATTTACAATGACAAAATTTAATTCTTTATATCATACAAACACATTTGATAACTTTTTGCTTGTAAGGAAACATACGCTCACAAGTCATTATAAGTCTTTATAAAAAGGAGAGGGAGGGTGAGAGGTTGGGGGACTTTGTTATAAAGTGCCTTTTGTTCTTATAAATATTTACTTACAAATTTTGTCACTATCTATTTCAAACTAAAAGATCATAGAGATAAATAAAAATTTACTAGGAATCTACAAATTAACACCAATGATCATTTTATTCATTCAAAGTATTTCTTGTACAAAAATGTAAACCAAGGAGCATCTAACAAGATCAAACTAGCTTTCCCTAACTACAAAAGGCATATATAAAACACTTGATGGTTGCCAAATGAACACAACCATCTATAACTAATAACAATTGAGTCTTAACAACTACTCAAAAACTAGCAAGAAAATATTACATAGATGAGAACAAGCAAAATAATAAAACATTAAAAAGTTCATTTTATGCTAACTACATCATTCTCCCAAAAGAAAAGTTGGCTTCTAAATGATAATTAAAGATAGAATGAAAGCTATCGTTGTGTAGTAGAGGAAGGATATGCCCTTGGTGGTACTTCAACGTCTATTAAAATAGAAGATGGAATCATAGAGTGGGGAACAGTAGCTCAAAGGTTGTAGAATTCTTCAATTCTTTGTTCCAAATGATGGATGGTAATGAGTTCACATTCTTATGAACTTTTGACCATCTACACTACCCCATAAGTTGTAAGTGGTACTTATTGTAGACACCTAAATTTGACTAACATATATCTTCTGAAACATCATTATTTTTTGTCATTTGTATTTAATTAACTAATTTCATTATTTAATTTAATTAACGTTATTTCTCTTTATCTTGGATTTTAATTATTTAATTATTTAAATTTTGAATTATTTAATTAAATTACCTATTTCACCATTTTTCTAGATATTAATTAAATAATTTCAATTATTTAATTTATTTATTTCCCTCTGCCAAATTGATTAAATAATTTACAATTATTTAGTTAATTTATCTCAACGTTAATCTTTTTCTATATCACATTAATTGAATAATTATTTATAATTATTTAGTTAAAACTAATTATTCTTCTCAACATTATCCTCTTCTAAAATAAAAATAGTTTATTTTATTTAATTTCCCCTTTGCACATGAAATACATAATTAATCTATTTAATTATTTATTAATTAATCATGCATTTCCACCTCATCAGTCAACTAGCACTCACTTCAAGTTAACTCATCAATCAATTCAATCCTCTATCCAATCTATTTTGTTTCACAAACAATCAATCACACTTATCTCTTCAATCAATTCTCTTAATTGACCCATATGATCATTTAGCTCAAATCATGATGCTAGTTAACTCGTCATCAATTCCTCTCAAACATTCTTAGTCATTAATATTTTTTGTCTCGCATTCGACCTCAACTGTTGATCAGTATCACCTAAAATCTATAAATTCAACTATCATTCATCTATATCTCTCTCACTCATTGCAAGAAATCTATACGCATATTATTCTAAAGTGCTTTGTGCTAAAAATATGAGAGCAACCACACACACCATTCTTCAAGGTGAGAGTGAAGAACAATGGAGCTCAACAAGGTCATCACATAGGTCTGCATTGGTTTATTTCATTGATTTCCTTACGCTTCATTGATGATTTTAGAAATTTGATTGTGTTTGTTATTTGATGTTTATTTCACTATCAATTTTCATGGTACACATTCTCGCACACCAAGTGGGACCCACGTCTCATTTATTTTAACAAGATTTTGGAAGTTTTCTGTGTTTTTAAGAGGTTACAAGTTCAAACGGTGCAACTAATCAAGGTTTTGGCACATTTGATTAGTCCTTCAGTGTATTTGAACAATCCTTTGGTGCACCTAATTTTATAATTTGCTTGGAAATTTAGGCCTTTCGGTGCATTTGATCCAATTTTCGATGCAATCGACTAACCAAACAACATAATTGATCTATAGAGAGGCTATTGTGTTCACAAAGATTACGGTTTTCATTAAAATATTTGTTCTTTCTAAATCTTTGCTCATTGTATTATTTTTCTATTAATCTTTGACTATGATGTGCAAGTGGTTAAACCTAGGGTAGTCCATCTATTTTGTTGATTAGGGTTTCTAATTTGTATTCTTGTAAATTTTTGTATTTTCTACAAAACAACGAAATTGTGTAATTGGTTGTGGAACGACGCAAATGATCAACATAATGATGTATTTGATCAGGTAAACAACATAATTGATCAGGTGTAATATTTTACCCTTGTCTTTTCTGATCAAATTTTCTTTGGTTTCATGCATTTGGTTCCTTACTTTTATGAATTTGGCATAGGCTATTGTACAATTGATTCATTTTGCTGTGAAATTGGTCTATATGTAAATTTGGCTATGGTTTTCTTGGTTACTATTTAATGTGTGCAACTGTGGCTTTCGTTGGTAAAAGAAAAAACTTTGAAACTACTAACATATTTGATGCAAGGTCTTATGTTTTGAATTTTAGAATAACTCACATTTCAATTTATTAAAGGAAAATAATTTTTTTTCCGTGTCTGGTGGAGTCTTTAGTACATATGCTCTCTCCTTGTGTCCATTGTGAACTTGGGGATCAAAAATACCTTTGAATCCACATCTTTGTTCTTTTACCCAAGGAAGTGTTGTCTAAGTATGCTCTCCCCTTGTGCCTAGTACAAGCTTGGGGATAAAAAATAGTAACATTTTCCTTCTTTTTAATTTAGTAGGAGGCCTTTTTGGGGACTTCATCACCCCAAGGGTGATCTCAACATCATTTTATAGTAGGGTATAGAAATGGGGGAGAACAAAATGTGTACCCCAAGGTGTGGCCAACATCATTCAAGCCAAATTGTAAGACCCTCAATTTGTTGAGACTTAGGTGAGGAGAGTGGGGAAGACACCTTAATCTTGGGCACTATAGAAAGGCTCATTGTTCACAAAAACCACTACGAACCTTGTTATTAGAAGCCTAAGACCATTGAGCATTGAGCTAGAGGGGTGTGGTGTGCATTATCATGCACAGTTAATCAACATGTACCATCCTAGGGTCAGATAGAATTCTTTTGAAGGTGTAAAAATCCTTCTAACAAAAGGAAGAAGGTGAGCCTTTATGCCATTGGAGACCTAGTTATCCCCCTTTGAGAGTGGAGAATGCATTAGCACAATCCTACAATATTTTATTGCTTCAGACTTTGCTAGTAAGACATACCTTATCTAAATAGATATGTTGTATATTGTGTTTGGCTTGTCTTTCATGTGCTAGACTAGTGACATCACTTTTCCTATATTATCCTAGAAATATTAAACAACCGCTCTATCTCAATTGATTGATTCTGCTTGTTCTTGCCAAAAGTCTCAAAAATATAAAATTTTCCAAAAAATTAACATTTAGCGCAATTGAATTGTCAAAAACACAACTTATTGTCCTTTGTCACAACTGTTTATCCTTTTGTACAACTAGCTATGCAGAGTCCAAAAAACTATTTTTACTTGAAATTGCACAATTGCTTTAGTGTTGCACAACTAATTATGAAACTATCCAACTATCCTTGAAACTTTGCAACTAATTATGGAACTACGTAATTGTCCTTGAAACTACACAATTGATTCTAAAACTGTGAATTTGTCCCTAAACTTCATAACTGATTCCCAAAAGTACACAATTAACTCTTATAAATCATACTGTAATCCAAAATTGAAAAAAAATTATAGAGTTGTGCAATTGACTCTTTGTGTTGTGTAATTGATCTATTCTTCAACACAATTGATATATCAATTGGTGCAATTAATTCTAGTTGCTACCAAAAATACTGTCATAGAATCCTAAAAGCTTCATAAACAAACTTGTGCACTAGAACAAACCTAAAATATACAAACATACAGACAGACCAAAGATTTAAAAATAAAAATCTTTAAATCATGTATCCTATCACCTTTTCATAATTCCATCACATTCACAAGAAAACTTAAAAATAGATTCATACCTACACTAAAAATGCAGTCACTCATCCATAACCAACAAACCATTATTAACCAAAATTGTTCCATAGGTTATCTATATTTTGCATCCATTTATCTCTAGTTTATCTTTGTTGCTTATAATTTTTCCTTCTCAAGTTAAAGGACCAATTAACTTATCATTGTTATGCATTAGCATAGAAGTCCATCTACTTCTATGTTGATATATTTCACACCTTTATCTATTAATTTGAACTTATTAGTCTAGTTCAAATTTAACATATCAAATCAAATCCAAAATCATCTAAGATCTATACACGCTTTGGACCTTTCTTAGTCTCACCATCCCACACACCAAACTCATCAAAGTCATATGCCAGTGGAAATGAGGTCTCATACTAAGAGAAAGATGCAACATCAACAAAATCCTAATATGGATCCCATAATCATAGGTCCTTTTCAAGAAACACAAGGAGAGCCATCACAACTACTTTTATCAAGAGGTTTCAAACACCACCACCTAGTCCTAAGACTACACCCAATGAAGTTAATGACATAACATCTAAAGATTTGGTGGAAGCACATCAGGATGCTAATGCCATGAAAATTGTGGATACTATTATAGAAAAAATCACAACCAATACTTCCTATCATTATCATGATAAGGTGCTAAGTTACCATCCACCTTCGACATGGTACTCAATCAAAATATCACAAATGCCACCTCATCATAGACCTTGGGAGGAGTAAATTCAAACACAATTCCACAACCACTTAATTCATTTATTCAAACACCTAACAACAATTTTCCACCAAAATCTAACTCCATGCAACTACCTAACAACATTTCTAATCAACAACAAACCAACCATTTCACACAACCTCTAATACCATACCCTAACAAATCTCCACTATCATTCCACAATCTATCTTAGAAACAATTTCAACTCATATATCTATACCTCAAGTGAGCACTCAACTACCTCCATATACTTTACAGATCACCAATCCACTATACCAAAACAACAATCCACAAAACAACAACCATCACCATGAATAATAATCAAGAACCTCCATTTACATCATACCTTTCACAAGCACCTTCACCAAACACCCCAATATTATAACATCATCCTGCCTAATCATAACTCCATATCGCAACCTCAACACCTCATTACATCTCCATATACATCATACATATCAACACCTCCATCCAAACCCTTTCCAAATCAAAATATCCATCCATAAAATTATAATTCCATCTTGCAACACCAAAATATCATGTCACCTCAACAACAATTCCCTTCATCAAAACCCATTTACCATGTCAAAATTATCTACTCACACTTACATTCCACCTAACCAAAACTTAATCCCAAATAATCAAAATATCTACTTGTATAATCCACATCAAAACTCCATGACACCTCCACAACAATTCACTTCACCAACCACATTCACCACATCAAACACATTTACTAACACTTACTCTCCACAATACAATGTGTACATCCCACAAAACAATAATAATAAAAAAACTTCCCCCAAGGTCAATCATCTACACATCATATCTCCAAGTACAACCCATTAACACATCCACTCTCACACATTCAAATTACTTGGCTCAATAGATCCATGATTTACAACAACAAATATCAAGTATTCAAATGGGATCAACTAAAAGGAGTTATACACTGGACGACATATGTCCCTATCTTTTCAATAGGACAATACAAATGCCACCCTTCCCTCATAATTTAGAGATGCCAAAATTGGACAAATACAAGGGAAGGGGAGATCCGTGTGAACATTTCATAGAATTATGTGTACCTTGCTTAGAGGTGTCTTATAATGTCACTTATCTTATGTGTCCCTTCCCATGAAGTTTAGGGGACAAGCTACGAAATGGTTTTCTTGTCTTCAACATGACATTAGGACATTTCTAGTGCTGGCAGAGAACTTCATTTCACATTTATCCTATAACATAGTACACAAAGTGTCTATGAAAAATCTAGACGCACTATCAAACAAAACAATGGAGAAACTTTCCCCTCCTTGCAACAGTGGAGGAACTTAGTAGATAAATGTTCTTGCCATATGCTAAAAAAATAACTACTCCATATGTTCATCCAAAATCTGAATACCAAGATTGGATTCTACTTACGAGTGTAATGTTCTAATAATTTCAACGAAACCATAAATAAGGGACTTACTATCGAAAGAGACCTCATAGCTAAAGGACTTCTAAAAACATATAAAGAGAACAATGATAACACACACTCCTCTAATGAAAAACCTCATTTCTGGAATAAAAATAAAAATGTGGTTAATGACGATGTGGTTGATGACAAGATGGACCAACATGCTCAACCCACATGAGATTACAAGCACCACCCAATGTTCAAACATACAAAATTGTTCAAGATAGCTCACAGAGAGGACCTCCTAGGAAAAATAACATCCCATGATGGAAATATACTCCTTTGGGAGAGCCTATCGAATCAACACTACGAAAATTGGTTTAGTCAAACTTAGTAACTGTGATCCTAAATTTTTTATCTATCCTAGAGATGCAAAAACAACTATAATGCAATGAGATAAAAACACAAAAGGACACCTCAAAATTAGCCTAATAAATTGATAACACAAAGAAAGAAGATAAAATAGATATTATAAATGGTTATACCTTCTTTGTTGCTGAAATTCCTTGGTTGGCCCTTGTGATTGTAAGTTTGTATGCTCCTTTGATGGCTATGGAAATGGCTAAATGCAAGATTTACAATATGATTAGATGCAAATGCACAATGACTAAGTGGCTTGGCTAAATAGCTGAAATAATGCTTGCAAATTGAGTAGACAATTTGGAAGCATAAGGGTGCAAAATGGCTAAGTCCCCCAAATGCCTTAGAAGAGGGGGTATTTATAGAGAAATTTGAATTATCTAGAGAATTCAATGATTGAGATTAAGCCACCAAGGTCAAGATGTAGGGCTATGGTGAGTTGAGGACTCACAAGCCTTCACATCTTGACATGTGAAATGTGAGATGGCCAAGGATAAGATGATGTGGAAGTGAGGTGGAGGGGAGGTACATGATGTGGAGAAAGGAAAATTACCTTGTAAGTACCTTGGGGGATGAGAATATTTCCTCAAAAAAGGAGCTTCTTGTCCCCAAATGAGAGTGAAAATGACACTTGAGGAATTTTAGAATTCCTCAAAAATCACCATTGGGAATGAGAAGGTTGTTGGAGAAATAAGTGTGAATTAAAAATTCACATTCTTGAGAGAATCTAATGGATAAAAGGGGGTTTCCAAGATGATGGGAATTTGTCACATGTGGGTGATGTGACAAGTCTAATGTTCTAGAAGTTGCATGGGGATAAGGTAAGCCTTGGAAGGATAAAATATGAAATAAAAATTCACATGGGGAAGAGAAGGACCTAGGGTGAATAAATATGAATTAAAAATTCACATGGGAAAGAGGGTCAATGCCAAGAAAGGCAAATGAAAAGGTTGACTAAAAAGGCATGCTAAATGTGGCTAATGACTTTGATTAGGTTGTGCAAACACATGATTAAGAAACTTAATGAAATATTAGAAGCAAGTGGGAGATTATGGAGGATGTGGCATTAATCCCTAAGTAGGGTCATGCACATCCTAATAATGAATTAATTAAATTAATCTAGATTAGAAGAGGATTATGGAGGATGTGACAAGGAAAGAAAAAGGAGGAATTTAAAATTGATTTAATTCAAAGAGGTCAAATGACTAAATTAAATAAATTGATATATTTATTTAATCTAGAGAGGAAAAAGGTGTATGGTAAAGTATTTAATTGTTAAATTAAATGCTTTAGGGTCTTTAGGCAAAAGGTGCAATATTAATTAAATAAATTAATATTGATGAAAGGGACGAATAAAAAGGTGAATTTGATCGTGTGGGAGCGATCAAATTTAGATGTCTACAGTAACACTCCTAGAAATAAAGTAGTACGAACCTCAAGTCAAACCCACATGATGGAAAGATATAGATTTATGTGAATACCATAGAGTAAAAGGACACACAACTCCCAATTATTTTATGCTAAAGAATCTTATTCAAGGCCTAATTGATAAGGGAGATATCACTGTTGAGAACCAAACCAACACCTTAAATAATTATCATGTGATCTTCAAGGATTTGTTACATAACCATAGGAAGGGAAATACCTCCAATCAAGGTACTATCTCGAATAATATCGTCAACTATGACTATATTGTGAATTGAATTCAGGAAATTGATTGTCAAGTTTCTACCATTATCATTAAGAATAAGAATCTTGAATGTGTTGTTACAACCTATAGAGTTAAAGTTACCCTTCAAGGGGATACATCTAAATATCAACCTACCACACAATATAATCTTCTAGATCATTTGGGTAAAACACCTGCACAAATATACATCTTAGATCTTTTACGTATATCTCCCCTTCACAAGGATATCTTAGATAAAGCTCTCAAAGAGTCTTCAACACCCACCAGCCTAAATATTGACCAATTTCAAGCTATGGTAGGACATCTCACCTTCACACAGTATCTCTCATTAACTGATAAAGATGTTTCAATCCATCAACCTATTCATAATGACACCCTCCATCTAGATATTTTCATCCATAAGCATAAGATTAAACAATTCCTAATAGATGGTGGAGTTGGTTTGAACATTTGCA
This sequence comes from Sequoia sempervirens, assembly GCA_007258455.2. Lineage (NCBI taxonomy): Eukaryota > Viridiplantae > Streptophyta > Pinopsida > Cupressales > Cupressaceae > Sequoia > Sequoia sempervirens. Next base: position 211,600,212 of record VDFB02270651.1, on the reverse strand, counting down.
CCTTGAAACTAGTAAAGACATTATGATACTCCAAGGGAGTTGTAGATCCAAACAAGAAAATAGTCATCAAAGCATATGATGATACAGAGTGCTCTTCCAAGGGAACAATCACACTTCTATACAAGTTGGTTCGATAACAAAGAATACAGTATGTCAAGTCTTAGATCTTGAGCTTCCATATAATGTACTTCTCAATTGCCAATGGATACACACCATGCAAGATGTTCCATATACCTTCCATAAATGCATAAAGTTTCCATACAAGGGAACATAAATTACTATTTCATGAGATCCTAACCCCTATCACTATTGCAATAATTTGAGAGGAAAAACAAAACAACAACAATAATTTTTTTAGTGGCTAATATTTGTCAATTGGCTAATAGTTGAAATTTGGGAATCCAAATTTGGTTAATAGTTCAAGCTGTAACGCGACCTAAATCACCACTTTTTTACAAAAAAATATTTTAGCCTTATTTAAATCACCAAATAATTTACTTTATGAAACTTTTTAACTCAAAAATTCACACAATATTCAATACATGATTAGATCGGATTTGCCTAAATTTTTTAAGCTATGGTGGCAATTAAATACTATAGAGTATACTCCTTAAACCCATTGATCATTTCCACCCTTGATCCCCTACTTTTCCATGAGAAGGATTCACCATCATAATTAATGCATTTTCCTATTATTTTCCATGGTTTGCCAAGATTTCTATAAATTTTTAGTGATGTAAGAAAAATCATCAATAAAACCAATATTTCTTTTCAATAAAAAGGAAAAATTCACTAATAGAAATTAATATTTTTTATAAAAAAATGAAAGATTCACTAGAATTTTATATCTTTTCTTGAGGGGTGCTTTCTTAAAGTATCACTGAACGACAAGTTCCAAACAATGGTGAATCTTCATCTTCTTCCTCTTATATTGATCCTAATACATTGACCAAATCGTCCAATCAATCTACCATTATTCCTAAGGTCAAGGTCTAGATACAAGATACATGATGTGGTGAATACAACATAAAAGAGTCCTTTTGCATTGAACAACTTCCATCATCACCAAAGTCTTATGGAAAAGCCCATGCAAAACAAAGAGGTATCTAGAATTATCATAAAAGGAAATCCGACCACATATTCAAAATGGGGTGAACTCCACAAAGAAGACATTGAACAAGACATATCCAAATGACTTTACAAAGATGAAGAAGAGGCCATTATACTTCTCATAGAGAAATATTCTAAAGGTTTTCAAATAATAGAACAAATGGGATATGATGGCCATAGTGGTCTTGGTCTACAAAAACAAGGAATTGTGGAACCCATCTCCATAACACAAAAACCGCATTCTTAATGGCTAGGTTTTGGAAAACAAGAGACTGTGTCTTTTGATATTGGGATCATCCTTACAAGAGAAGCAAAAGCTTTTCTCGAAGTTGAAATTTGTAACAAGGATACTTTTGATGACTCCTTAAAGTGTATCATCGAGTTATTTGAGGAATGTAATGTCAACACATTATCATCCATATCCTTTAACCTTGCATCATCCACCAACAACCTTTTATTAGTCTACCCTCAACTCATTGACTAAGATCAACGAGGACCTCTGAGTCTAGATATATTCCAAAATGATGAAGCCATAGTTGAGTTCATAGGACTACAAGATGAAATTCCACTTGGGGATCATAGAGTTGGATTTACTATAGATCTTGAAAACATGGCATACTTTGGAGAGAATTTCAAACCTTCTAGTCACAAAAATATAACAATCATGAAAAGATCCCTCAATGAAAACCATAATGCAGCACTTTCAGACCATAAAATAGTAAAAAAAGGACATATCTAATGGTGAAAACCTTTCTAAGGCACCTAAGGATGGAAGGCTTGATATTCTCCTCATGTCTATAAATTAGGAGAGATTGCCACTACTTGTAGAAGTCAACATTGGAAAAATAGACAATATTAGGATAACTTACTTTGCAACATCACTATCAGACTAGGAGAAGACCAAGTTCATGGTATTCATTTAGGATAGACAAGTGAAATTTACTTGATCCTATGTGGATATGGTAGGACTAATTAGATCCAAATTTAGTTCTTCATCACCTAACAGTAGCCCTAAGGGCAATGCCAATCAAACCAAAGATATGTAAGATGCATCCACAAATTGCATTACTTGTTAAATTTGAGCTAAAAAAACTTTTAGACATTGGGTTGATAAGACTAATTGACTATCTTGAATGGATATTTAACCTTGTACATATTGCTACTTGTCAACTGGGGGAATTTTTACATGCACACACTTTAGATACCTTAACAAAGCATGCCCTAAAGATGATTTTTCTTTTCCCAACATAGACATGATTGTGGATCTAACAATAGGGCTCAAGATGCTATCTCTTATGGATGAATTTTTAGGATATAACCAGATCCATATAGCCACAAAGGATCAACACAAAATGAATTTCACATGTCCATGGGGAACCTTATGCTTGAACATCATGCCCTTTGGTCTTAAAAATGTTGGAGCTACCTATCAGTGGACTATGACCACAATATTTCACTATATGATGCATGTCCTCATGGAAGATTATGTTGATGATTTATTAGCTTAGTTAACTACTAGAGAAGATCATCTAGATGTGCTAACACAAATATTTGATAGACTTGAAAAATACAGTGTCAAGTTGAATCCAAAGAAGTGTGTCTTCAGGGTTACTTTAGGGAAGTTACTACACTATATTGTTTCTCAAATAGACATAGAGGTTGATCTTGCAAAGGTCAAAGCTATAATTGATATGCCTCCACCTACAACTCTAAAACAATTGCACAGTCTACAATGTAAATAGTATTCCATCTATCGATTCATTTTTCAGTGAGTTGATAAGTGTCATCTGTTCACACATCTATTACACAAGGGTGTCACCTTCAAATGGGATGATAATTTTCAATAGGCTTTCTAGTTGTTGAAGGATTATCTTGCTTCTCCTCCAATATTGATACCTTTGGTTCAAGGAAAACCATTTTTACTATACATTTCTGCTACCACATCAACATTAGGAGAGGAGCTTTACTTGCACATGACTCTTTAGGCAAAGAAATGGTTGTGTATTATATCAGTCACATCTTAGTAGGATATAAGCTCAATCATACTCCTAAACATGCATGCTTGGTAGTTATTTTTGCTTCCCAAAATATAAGACATTATATGTTGAACAATCAAATAAATCTAATCGCCAAGATTGATCCCCTCAAGTATCTATTATGAAAAACAACACTCACAAGTAGGCTAGCAAAATGGGTCATGATATTCAACGAATCTGACATCGAATATGTAGATAGAAAGGCTATTAAGGGACAAGTGATTATTGGTCAATTAGAAAATGCCCCTATAATTACAAATCACCCATTAGTATCTGATTTCCTGAATGGAGGAATATTCACTGGGACTCCCTCTCACTTATGGAAGTTATACTTTGATGGTTCTTATACTCACCATGGATCAAGAGAAGGCATACTATTTGTTACTCCACATGGTGACAATATCCCAAAGTTATATTGATTAGGGCTCCCTTGAAAATTAATATTGCTTAGTATGAAGCATTGGTCATTGGATTGAGAATGGCAATATAATGATAGATTAAGGAACTACAAGTTTTTGGTGATTCCCAATTAGTTATTAGATAGGTGAATGATGATTACCAAACTAAGGATGAGAAACTCCAACCATACAAGAAAAGGGTGGACACTGTTAAGGAATACTTTATCCATATATCATTTGAGCATATCCCCTATGATAGCTAACAAAATAGCTAATGTAATGGCAACTATTGGGTCTCTTTTAGATATGCCACATAATACTCAACAGTGTGAGTTCTTAGTGGAACAACTCTTGATCCCCACATTTGATGTTCCAAAATCTAAACTTGTGTGTGAAATCGTTAGCCCCAACTCTCCTTGGTATCAACACATTTACACATACCTACATCATAATATCCTTCCACCCAATTTATCCTCCAATCAATGAAAAACCTTCATTAGATGCTCATCCCACTTTTTAATACTTGGTGATATGCTTTATCGAAGGAGTTGATGATACTCTCCTTAGGCGTCTTAACTTGGATGAAGACAAAACTACCTTAGATGAGGTACATAACAATATTTTTTGGGCACACCCTGGTGGCTTAATTTAGCTAAGCAACTTGTGAGAATTGGTTATTATTAGCCTGCAATAGAACAAGAGCCCCATTAGTTTGCTAGAAAGTGTCATAAATGTCAGCAACATGGAGATCTCATTCATGCACCACCACATGAGCTATAAACCATTACTACATTATGACATTTTTCACAATGGGGACTCAACCTCATAGGTAAGATCCATCCCTCATCATCCAATAGTCATAAATTCATTATCACTACTACAAAATATTTTACATAACAGATTGAATCCATTCCCCTCACATTTATCACTAGAAAGAAAATAGCTAAGTTCATACTTAATTATATCATTTTTCGATATGGTGTCCCTTCATCCATTGTCACTAATAATGGTCGACCTTTCAAAAATTAGGAGGTTCACGACCTTTACCATAAGTTTCATATCCAACACAAATTCTCCACTCCATATTATCCTCAAAGTAATGACCAAGTTGAGGCGTCAAATGAAACAATCCCAATGTTCCTCAAAAAGATAGTCAACAAGGTTGGTCATGACTGGAATATCCATCTTAACCCCACCCTATTCATACACCAATAGGAGCCACTCCTTATTCATTGGTTTTCAAAGTTGAAGCCATTTTACTTATAGAGGTTGAACTTCCACCACTGAGGGATTCTCTACAACATACCATTGATAATGAAGAGTACAAAGTATCTAGACTCCATGAATTATAAATGCTAGATGACAAGTGCCTTTAGGCACTCAATAATCTACACGATTATCAAAATTGCCTTCATCGTAACTATAAAAAGGAGCTCATGTCTTGCAAATTTGAAATAACATATCTAGTACTTAAGAAGAACCAAAAGAACCAACAAGATCATGAAAAGAAGGGTAAGTTTGAACCAAACTAGTAGGGACCTTTCATTGTTACAATAGCTTATGGATCTGAAGCATACCAATTGGCTACACTTGAGAGTGAAACACTAGATGAACCCATCAATAGTGTTCACTTGAAGAAGTTCTTTGCATGATCCTTGCATGATTAATCATGAAGGTGTCTGTGTGTGCAATGCAGAATGGAAAATCAAGCTAGTAAGGTAGCACACATCTACATCTGAGAATTGAAAAGAAATAATACGTCCAGAATAAATGTAGAGTATTGTGGTCAAAATTAAAGTGTCATCATGACAACTCTAATGCATTAATATGGTGCAATTCCATCAAAATTAGAATTGCTAGTCGAGTATTTTAGTGGTTGCCATAAAATTAAAATGGAAGGGTGGTAACCAGTAGTTCTAAATTTAGATTAAATTTGGCGATTGAATTGTTTGCTGCTAAATTTTAACTTATACATATTTTTTAATAGATAGAAAATTGTAGTTAGCTTGAATTTGGCATAAGGGTGGTAAAATTTAGTTGGAAAGTCGCACCTACAAGGAGTAACTAAATGAGTTTATGAGAATTGGTGAAATAGTGAAGGGATTTGCATTGAATGAAAAATCAAAAGGTAGCCTTCGCTACCACTATAATTTCCAACCTAAGAGCAGGCTTCATTGCTTGCAAGTTGAAGCAAATGAGCTTACATTGAAATATAAAAAAAAAAGAGAAAAAATGAATGTCAAAGAAATATCAAAAGAGAAAATTCAACTCTTTAGGCTATCCAAATATCTCTACTGGGGCTATGGACGCATGGTTGGTAGTAGAGCTATGTTTGGGGGGAATTATAGAGATAACTTTGTCGAGGCTATGGACACTTGACTAGCAACAAGACTCTATCCATGCTTGGCTTTGGAGGATTACCAAATTATGTAGTTCAATGTCAATGAACTAATTTTTTCACCAAGTTCCAGAAACTAGAATTAATCAAAGTACACACCGGTACCTTCCGGAGAAATTTTATTGTCTTTATGTCAAAATCTAGGTAAAGGTAAGGAATTATTGTTTGAAAATATGTATAAGTTGAGATTTTTAGTGGGTGATTTAATCTCGAGTTTCTTTTAAATTTGATTTTATTGGTTGCAAGTTGTTGTATGGTCTCACAACATGCCAAAAGACTGTAAGACTTGGGGACCCAAGTGAAAACTAATGCTTATGGCAGGTGTTGGCTAGTTGAAGAGATCACCAAGATTTAAAGCAAAGGAATTTTTTAAGTACTTCGTGATTCAAGTTTACAGTGTACCAAGAATTGGGTATCGGAAAGCAAGAATTGTAAAAATGTTAACGCAAGGTTTTGGATGAAGTGTTCTGGTTTGGGAGTTATGGTTCGATAAATGTTGAAGTTTTGGTAAAATGCAAAGGTCTGAGAAAATTTGTTGGTAAAAGTTGAAGTATCAAGTACTAGGTACCGGGTAATAATGTTGAGTTAAAGTTAAATGTTTAATGTTTCTCAAAGGTCTGAAAGTCCAGTGGCCTGACTTAAAAGGAAAATAATTATGTGAGAATATGATTTTAAAAGTGTGATATTTATGATGAGTTTAAAATGATGATTTACTAATCATGGTTTTGTTTTCATAAGAGTTTTATGAATGTTTAAAGAGGGATTTAATGTATGGAATTTGTGCTTGCAGGAGAAGTAGATTGTGATGCAATATTCGGGTATGGATGGTCAGGAAAATTAAGGTTATGGGAAAATCTGATGGTGTTACCAGGTTTGGCAGTACGCTCTAGAAGCTCATGCAAGGACAAAGTTCATTGCAAAGAAGCACCGGGTATCGGAGAACTGGGAACCTTGGTATTACACATGCGACGAAGGAGTGTTCCCAATTTCAGGGTTGTTCAATTCAGAGAATGGTTCGTCTAAGACTGAACCTAGATGTAGGAATAAAATTCCCACTTGATCATTCTAAATGTATGGAAAGTTCCTACATTTTTTCTGGGAGGTTTGTTTGGTTCCAAGATGGGACCCTGATAAAAAAAGATAAGAGACCCAAAATGCATTAAAGTGTTGAGGAAGGTTGACATCCATTGACTTCATCAACAATTCTCCTGCTAGTTGTCATATTCCATATGCCTTGATGTAATTTGTCCCTTGGATTTCCTCTCATATATTTGTCTTATCTTCCCCATGCCTTTTTCTTATAAAAGGCCAGGAGGTGTTTCATTTTAAGTTAAGTTCAGAATTTGTGGATGTCAAAAGAGCCAAAACTTCTTTATGTTTTGTTATTTTTTCCTATTTTCTGAATCATTCTGGATTAGAAAACTTGTATGCACATAGCAGCTAATCAATATCAAAGCTAATTTGAAATCTACTGCCTAGTATGAAATCCTTTGTAGCTAGTTGTTTGTTCAGTTGGACAAGATTGTATGCTGCGTTGTTTAAGGGTGCATATAGAACCTACCCGGTGTCCAAATAAACCTCCCTTTCTTAAAATCTTGCATCATTTTATGCCTAGTTGTGAAGCAATCTAGTGAAGTATAGAGTGGTTTTCTTTCATTTGGTTAATTCTTGGGGCATGCGTGGACAATACCCGAGAGCAATTTTACTTTTCAAGTATTTTTGATGTTTTATTTTAGTTTAGATGTTTAAATTTCAAAAAATGTTCCAAAAAAGAGATGAATGAATGAAATTTTTATTGCAAATCTTTCATTTCCATAATATTGTTGAATGCTTAAAGCTAAATCTACTTAAGTGAGCAAAGTTGTTTAAATTCATGAAATATTATTGTATATCTATCAATTTCATTAGATTGTTTGATGACTAGACCGAGAATATCTTCCACTGAGCCTTATGATTCCCTTTAGAACCAAAAATTACCATTTTCCCCTCATGATTAACAACATTGTCGTAATGAACCCTAACACGAACCTAGTATGGCCAAGACCTGACTTAAACGAGCCTTGGGACTAAGCTTAGTCAACCTGAGAGATTTAGGTTGCCCTGGTTCAGTCTTTCAAGTGAAGATAGGTTCCCACGGTTTGTCTGTGAGGATTTATCTGCACTATTGGTGTGTGACTAACATCATGATCAACAGGTAGTCCATCTATTTTGCTGATTAGGGTTTTTAATTTGTATCCTTGCAAATCTTTGTATTTTCTATAAAATGATAAAATTTTGCAAGAAATTGTGTAATTGGTTGTGGAACGATGCAAATGATCAACATAATGATGTATTTGATCACATAAATGACACAATTGATGAGGTGCAATATTTGACCTCTATGTTTTTTGATCAAATTTTCTTGGGTTTCATGCATATGATTCCTTACTTTTGTGCATTTGACATAGGCTATTGTACAATCAATTCATTATGTTGGGAATTTGATCTATGTATTTGGCTATGGTTTTCTTGGTTACTGATTTAATGTGTGCAACTATAGCTTTCATTGGTAGAAGAAAAAACTTTGAAACTACTAGCATATTTGATGTAGGGTCTTGTGTTTTGATTTTTAAAATAACTCACATTTCAATTTATTAAGGGAAAATAATTATTTGTCCTTGTTTGTTGGAGTCCTTAGTACATATGCTCTCCCCTTGTGTCTAGTGTGAGCTTGGGGATCAGAAATACCTTTGAGTCCACATCTTTGTTCTTTTACCCAAGGAAGTGTTATCTAAGTATGCTCTCCCCTTGTGCCTAGTACCATCTTGGGGATAAAAAATAATAACATTTTACTTCTTTTTAATTTAGTAGGAGGCCTTCTTGGGGACTTCATCACCCCAAGGGCAACCTCAACAATATTTTATGACAGGGTATAGAAATGGGGGAGAAAAAAATTTGTACCCCAAGGTGTGGCCAACGTCATTTGAGCCAAATTGTAAGACCTTCAATTTGCTAAGAATTGTTAGGTGAGGAGAGTGGGGGAGACCCCCTAATATTGGGTAGTACAAACAAGCTCATTTTTCACAAAAACCACTACCAACCCTATTGTTAGAAGCCTAAGACCATTGAGCATTGAGCTAGTGGGTGTGGTGTACATTATCATGCACAGTTAATTAAAATGTACCATCCTAGGGTGAGATATAATTCTTTTGAGGGTGTAAAAATCCTTCAAGGGAAGGAGGAAGGTGAGCCCTTATTCCATTTAAGACCTATCTATCCCCCTTTGAGAGTGGATAATTTATTAGCACAATCCTACATATGATATTTTATTGCTCAGTACTTTGCTGGTAAGACACCTTATCTAAATAGATAGGTTGTATATTGTGTTTGGCATGCATTTCATGTGCTAGACTAGTGACACCACTTTTCCTATTACCTTAGAAATATTAAACAACCACTCTATCTTAATTGATTGATTTTGCTTGTTCTTGCCAAAAGTCTCAAAAATATAAAACTTTCCAAAAAAATTCATAGAATAGCGCAATTGAATTGTAAAAAACACAACTTTTTATCCTCTATCAAAATTGTTTATCCTTTTGCACAACTAGTTATATAGAGTCCAAAAAACTATATTTACTTAAAATTGCGTAATTGCTTTAGTGTTGCGCAACTGATTCTGAAACTGTGCGACTATCCTTGAAACTTTGTAACTAATTCTAGAACTACATAATTATCCTTGAAACTACACAATTGATTCTGAAACTATGAATTTGTCCCTAAAACTTCATAATTGATCCCCAAAAGTACACAATTAACTCTTATAAATCATACTATAATCCAAAATTGAGAAATTTTAACAGAATTGTGCAATTGACTTTGTGTTGCATAATTGGTCTATTTTGCAACACAATTGATCTATTAGTTGGTGCAATTAATTCTGATTGCCACCAAAAATATTGTCATAGAATCCTAAAAGCTTCAGAAACAAACTTGTCCACTAGAACAAACCTAAAATCTACAAACATACCAAAAGACCAAAGACTTAAAAATCCAAATCTTTAAATAATTTATCCTATCACCTTTTTATAATTCCATCACATTCACATAATTCCATCACATTCACAAGAAAATCAAAAATAGGTTCATACCTACACTAAAAACACAGTCACTCATTCATAACCAACAAACCATTATTAACCAAAATTAATCCATAGGTTATCTAGATTTTTCATCCATTTATGTCTAGTTTATCTTTGTTGCTTAGAAGTTTTCCTTTTCAAGTTAAAGTACCAATTAACTTATCATTGTTATACATTAGAATAGAAGTCCATCTACTTCTAGGTTGATATATTTCACACCTTTATATGTTAATTTGAACTTATTAGTCTAGTTCAAATTTAACATATCAAATCAAATCCAAAATCATCTAAGATCTATACACACTTTGGACCTTTTTTGGTCTCACCATCCCACACATCAAACTCATCAAAGTCATATGCTAGTGGAAATGAGGTCTCATACTAAGAGAAAGATGCAACATCAACAAAAGCCTAATATGGATCCCATAATCATAGACCCTTTCCAAGAAACACAAGGAGGTTCATCACAACTACTTTTGTCAAGAGGTTTTAAACACCGCCACCTAGTCCGAAGACTACACCCAACGAAGTTAATGACATAAAACCTGAAGGTTTGGTGGAAGCACATTAGGATGCTAATGCCATGAAACTTGTGGATATTTTTATAGAAAAAATCACAACCAATACTTCCTATCATTATCATGACAAGGTGTTAAGTTACCATCCACCTTCGACATGACACTCATTCAAAATATCACAAATTCCACCTCATCACATACCTTGGGAGGAATAAATTCAAACACAATTCCACAACCACCTAATTCATTTATTCAAAAACCTAACAAAAATTTTCCACTAGAAACTAACTCCATCATGCAACTACCTAACAATATTCCTAATCAACAACAAACCAACCATTTCACACAACCTCTAATACCATACTAGGTAACAAATCTCCACTATCATTCCACAATCTATCTTACCAACAATATCAATTCATATATCTATACCTCTGGTAAACACTCAACTGCCTCCATATACTTTGCAGATCACCAATCCATTATACCAAAATAACAATCCACATAACAACAACCATCACCATGAATAATAATCAAGAACCTCCATTTACATCATACCTTTCACAAGCACCTTCATTAAACACCCCAATATTATAACATCATCCTACCTAATCATAACTCCATCTCACAACCTAAACATGTCATTACATCTCCATATACATCATACATATCAGCACCTCCATCCAACCCCCTTCCAAATCAAAATATCCCTCCATAAAATTATAATTTCATCTTGTAACACCAAAATATCATATCACCTCAACAACTATTCCCTTCATCAAACCCATTTACCATGTCAAAATTATCTACCCGCACTTACATTCCACCTAACCAAAACTTAATCCCAAATAATTAAAATATCTACTTGTATAATCCACATCTAAATTCCATGACACCTCCACAAAAATTCACTTCACCAAACACATTCACCACATCAAACACATTTACTAACACTTACTCTCCACAATACAATGCATACATCCCACAAAACAATCAAAAAACAAACTTCCCCCAAGGTCGGTCATCTACAAATCATATCTCCAAGTACAATCCCATTAACACATCCACTCTCACACATTCAAATGACTTGGCTCAATAGATCCATGATTTACAACAACAACTATCGAGTATTCAAATGGGATCAACTAAAAGGAGTTATACACTAGACGACATATGTCCCTATCCTTTGAATAGGACAATACAAATGCTACCCTTTCCTCATAATTTTGAGATGCCAAAATTTGAAAAATACAAGGGAAGGGGAGATCCCTGTGAACATAGCATAGAATTATATGTAGCTTGCTTATAGGTGTCTTATAATGACACTTATATTATGTGCCTCTTCCCATGAAGCTTAGGGGGCAAGCTATGAAATGGTTTTCTTGTCTTCAACACGACATTAGGAAATTTCTAGTACTGGCAGAGAACTTCATTTCACATTTCTCCTATAACATAGAACACAAAGTGTCTATGATAGATCTATGCACTACAAAACAAAACAATGGAGAAACTTTTTCCTCCTTCCTACATAGTGGAGAAACTTAGTAAGTAAATGTCCTTGTCATATACCCAAAAAATGACTAGTTTGGATGTTCATCCAAAATTTGAATACCAAGATTGGATTCCACTTACGAGTGTAATGTTCTAATAATTTTGATGAAATCATAAAGAAGGGACTTACTATCGAAAGAGACCTCATAGCTAAATAACTTGTGAAAACATATAAAGAGAACATTGATAACACAAGCTCCTCTAATGGAAAACCTCATTTCTGGAATAAAAATAAAAATGTGGTCAACAACGATGCGGTTGATGATAAGATGGATCAACATGCTCAACCCACATTAAGATTACAAGCACCACCAATGTTCAAACATCGACAATTGTTCAAGATAGCTCACAAAGAGGACCTCTTAGGAAAAATTGTTGGTTTCTTATGTGGCATTTGTCCTTGATGAAAAAACTGCCCTGAGTTGGTGCCTTGGCATTTCATAATTTGGCTATTGATGTTTCAACACAGTTGGCATTAACATTGGTTTGGTATTGGCACTCATTGGTGTATTTGGTTGTTGATGTTTCAGTACTTGGCATATTCAGTGGTTCTATATGGACAAGGATTTGATGGTTTATCTTTAGTTTTGTTTTATGGTACTGATTGTTAGATTCATGTGCAGAGGATATATTTTTGTTCAATGGAGTTTCTTTTTCATACAGGTTGCTTGGCATGGTCGTCTTCAGTGATTACATAAGCAATTGTTAAGGTGTATACAGATGAAGGGTTGAAGGTTGTTACAGGTGATATCATTCCAGTTTACCTATATCACTGGTTTTTCTTTGATATGTTGTGACAGTGTTCTTACTTTGATAAGAACTCATTTTTTGTTTATGCTTATATTTGGTTGTTGGTTTAGTGACATATGTTTATCTGCAAAACATTTTTGAGACTATTTCATTGGCAGTATATTTGTTCACTTTGACAATCACAGTTATGGGATTATAAAATGGCATCTACAGGTTTGGTGCATAATTTTGTATCCTTCACAAAGGCAATTGCACTTTGATGGTTTACATGGTGACATTCATAAACAAGAGGCAATCAGATATAGTAATGTGGTTTGTATTTCTTATAGAAATCATATGCTATATTCAGTGGCATAAAGCTAAAGCCATACATGGCTTTGTCTTGAGTAATCGAGCTATTTACTTATGATATGGTTTATATTTTTTGGTTCTTCACATGTGAAATGACTTACATTATTACCATGTCAGACAATAGTCATAAAGTTTGTTTATTACCATAGGATTTTTTGATAGTGGTTATAGTGTAATCCATTTAAATGGCTATCGACTATCTTATTGTTAGCCTCACCTTGCTTGTCAACCACATTACATTGAGCACATCATATTACATATTGTTCACTTGTATCGGCCTCATCATATTTACAAGGAAGTTGACTTTTCAAATTCACACGACAGTAACATTTGTTATCAAGTTTTGTTGACAACCATCATTGATGTTTTGTTAATAATACTATCGGACTTCAAGTGATTATTGTTGTTTGATAAGAGTCCTTTCAGACTTAAAATGTTATCAAATTTGAATAAGGAAGTTAAGAGTCTTTGCTTTGAAAGGAATTAGGGAAATCATTATGTCATTTCATTTTTGTTTTGAAGACACAAAACCTAGTGCCATGGAGAATGTACAATTACAGTTTGTAGCTAGTTTTCAAGCTTATCAGTGTGTTGGAAGTTTAATAAGCTGCATAGTGAGACCTTTATGAAGGTTTTACATAGTCAGATGGTAATATTTTGGCCACCATGATAGGTATTTGTTTTTCGGTTTGGAAAATATCATGTTGGCTTTAAACATAATTGATTTATGGATTAAGATTTTGTTGAAGATTAGAAATTTGTTAAAGATTAATTTCAGTTTTCATTAACCTGAGTTTATACTCAAGGGTTTTATTATTTTCAGTGGCATTCATCGAAATTTCATTGGTTATTATTAAAACCCATTATGGGTATCATGATTTAATTTCATTATCTACCAGTTTATTAAAACCTTGGTTATTGTGGATACAACTTTTTTGAAAAGGATAACTGTTTTATGCTCTTTGTATAAATGCATGGAAAAATCCATGACTCGATGGAAAAAAGAGAGAAGTTATAAATCTGAACAGTGTATTGTTGAAAGAAAAGAGAGTTTATTACTGTGATATCTTTTGTATTTAAAAAGAGGTGAAAAGAGGGTTTATTACGGTGATTTTAGTTGTATTTAAAAAGAAGAAAAGAAGGCTTATATTGTATGTCTCTGGTTGCATTATAGAGATTACTTTGGGTTGGGAATTATTGAAAATGTCTTTTATCCTATTGTGATTTTGTGACTACAAATAATCTTTGCAGTTATAAGGTCCCAAAAGGTTGCAATATCATTAGTTTTTTGTTTCAGTAGAAGTTGATGCTTCTTATTTGAAGTGGGTGCTTCAGTTTACTATAGAAGTTGGTGCTTCTTATTTGAAGTGGGTGATTCAGTTTACTATAGGAGTTGGTGCTCCACATTATTATTGAGTTGGTGCTCTGAAAGTATTGTAAAAACTTTTTGGAATTAAGTTTGCAAGGCATTTTGGAGTGGTTTTTCTACCCCAAGAGGGTTTTCCACTTGACAATTTTTGTCTCTCTCTTTTGTGTGGTTTGTGTCTATCTTGCATAATTTTTCTTTTAGTTATTTATGTTGATTTGTTTCATGCAATGCTATGAGACTTTATCATTGTTCAAATTTTCCTAAAATTTTAAGGTTCAGTTGTTAATGTGCAAAGTTTGAATGTAAAATTTTTTCATCAGAAAGTTTGGTATCCTTGCAAAAGAAAGCATCAAAAGTTGTTCATTCAGCAGTATATGAACAATATACACCATGATTTAACATGATTTATTAGGCATACATGTTGTATTTGATTAAGTCACTATTCCAATCATTCAAAGTTTAGTTTTTACATTGCATATATAAAGTCACATTTTGTCCAAGATCAATAAGAGTTTAAATCTGCATTTTATTTCATAAAAAAGTTTTAAAATATATTACTATGATTCACCCCCCCCCTCTTAGAGTAATTACACTTCCAACAAAAATAACATTCCACAATGGAAGTATACTCCTTTGGGAGAGCCTATTGAATCAACACTCTAAAAACTAGTCCAGTCAAACTTAGTAACACTCCCAGAAATCAGGTAGTGCGAACCTCAATTCAAACCCACATGATGGAAATATATAGATTTATGTGAATACCATAGAGTAAAAGGACACAACTCCCAATTGTTTTATGCTAAAGAATCTTATTCAAGACCTAATTGATAAGGGAAATATCACTATTGAGAATCAAACCAACTCCTCAAATAATGATCATGTGATCTTCAAGGATTTGTTACATAACCAGAGGAAGGGAAATACCTCCAATCATGGTACTAGCTCAAATTATATCGTCAACTATGACTAAATTGTGAATTGAATTTGAACAGGAAACTGATAGTCAAATGTCTACCATTACCATTAAGAATAAGAATCTTGAATATGTTGTTGTACAACCCATAGAGTTAAAGTTACCCTTCAAGGGGATACACCTAAATATCAACCTACCATAGAATATAATATTCTTGATCATTTGGGTAAAACACCTGCACAAATATACATCTTAGATCTTTTACATATATCTCCCCTTCACAAGGATATCTTAGATAAATCTCTCAAAGAGTCTTCAATACCCACCAATCTAAATATCGACCAATTTCAAGCTATGGTAGGACATCTCACCTCTACACACCATCTCACATTAACTGATAAAGAAGTTTCAATCCATAAACCTATTCATAATGACACCCTCCATCTAGAGATTTTCATCCATAAGCATAAGATTAAACAAGTCCTAATAGATGGTGGAGTTGGTTTGAACATTTTCACCTTGAAACTAGTAAAGACATTAGGATACTTTAAGGGAGTCATAGATCCAAACAAGAAAATAGTCATCAAAGCATATGATGATGCAGAGTTCCCTTCCAAGGGAACAATCACACTTCCTATACAAGTTGGTTCAGTAATAAAGAATATAGTATGTCAAGTATTGGATCTTGAGCTTCCATATAATGCACTTCTCAATTGTCAATGGATACACACCATACAGGATGTTCCATCTACCTTCCATCAATGCATAAAGTTTCCATACAATGAAACATAAATTACTATTTCATGAGATCCTAACCCCTTTCACTACTGCAGTAATTTAAGAGGACAAACAAAACAACAATATTTTTTTTAGTGGCTAATATTTGTCAATTGGCTAATAGTTAAAATTTGGGAATCCTAATTTGGTTAATAGTTCAAGTTGTAACATGACCTAAATCACCATATTTTTACTAAAAAATATTTGTCTTATTTAAATCACCAAATAATTTACTTTATGAAACTTTTTAACTCAAAAATTTTCCACAATATTCAATACATGATTAGATCATATTCACCTAAATTTTATAAGTTATGGTGGCAATTAAATACTATAGAGTCTACCCCTTAAACCCATCGATCATTTCCACCCTTGAACCCCTAATTTTCCATGAGAAGGATTCACCATCATAATTAATGAATTTTCCTATTATTTTCAAAATTTGCCAAGATTTCTATAAATTTTAGTGATGTAAGAAAAATTGCCAATAAAATTAATATATTTTTCAAAAAGAAAGGAAAGATTTTCCAATAGAAATTAATATATTTTTACTAAACAAATGAAATATTCACCAAGATTTTATATCTTTTCTTGAGGGGGGCTTTCTTAAAGTATCACCAAACAACAAGTTCCAAACAATGGTGAAGCTTCATCCTCTTCCTCTTAAATTGATCCTAATACATTGACCAAATCATCCAATCAATCTACCATTATTCCTAAGGTCAAGGTCCAAATACAAGATACAAGATGTGGTGAATACAACATAAAAGAGTCCTTTTGCATTGGACAACTTCCATCATCACCAAATTACGCAAAATAAGAGGTATCCAAAATTATCATAAAAGGAAATGCAACCACATTTTCAAAATAAGGTGAACTCCACAAAGAAGACATTGAACAAGACATATCCAAAAGACTTTACACAGATGAAGAAGA
This sequence comes from Sequoia sempervirens, assembly GCA_007258455.2. NCBI lineage: Eukaryota > Viridiplantae > Streptophyta > Pinopsida > Cupressales > Cupressaceae > Sequoia > Sequoia sempervirens. The sequence continues at coordinate 211,582,987 of VDFB02270651.1, read as the reverse complement.
GGTCGTCCTACTTCTGGTAGAGAAATATTCTAAAGGTTTTCAAATAATAGAACAAATGGGACATGGTGGTCATAGTTGTCTTGGTCTACAAAAACAAGGAATTGTTGAACCCATTTCCATAACACAAAAACTGCATTCTCAAGGGCTGTGTTTTGGAAAACAAGAGATTGTGTCTTCTGATATTGGGGTTGTCCTTACAAGGGAAGCAAAAGCTTTTCTCAAAGCTGAAATTTCTAACAAGGATACTTTTGATGACTCCTTAAAGTGAATCACCGAGCTATTTGAGGGATGTAATGTCAACACACTATCATCCATATCCTTTAACCTTGGATCATCCAACAACAACCTTTTATTAGTCTACCCTCAACTCATTGACTAGGATCAATGAGGACCTTTGAGTCTAGATATATTCCAAAACGATGAAGCCATAGTTGAGTTCATCGGACTACAAGATGGAATTCCACTTGGGGATCATAAAGTTGGATTTACTATAGATCTTGACAACATGGCATACTTTGGAGAGAATTTCAAACCTTCTAGTCGCAAACATATAACAATCATGAAAAGGTCCCTTGGTGAAAACCATAATGCGACACTTTCGAACCATAAAATAGTAAAAACAAAGGATGTATCTAATGGTGAAAACCTTTATAAGGCACCTAAGGATGGAAGGCTTGATATTCTCCCCATGTTTATAGATTAGGAGAGATCACCACTACTAGAAGTCAACATTAGCAAAACAGACAATATTAGGATAACTTACTTTGCAACATCACTATCAGATCGAGAGAAGACCAAGTTCATGGCATTCTTTCAAGATAAACAAGTAAAATTTGCATAATCCTATGTGGATATGCTAGGATTAGATCCAAAGGCAGTTCTTCACCACCTAATGGTAGCCCTAGGGGAAAAGCCAATCAAACAAATGATGTAAGATGCATCCACAAATTGTACTATTTGTTAAAGTTGAGCTAAAAAAACTTTTAGATGTTGGCTTCATAAGACCAATTGACTATCTTGAATGGCTATCTAACCTTATACATATTACTAAGTCAACCGAGGGAATTCGTACATGCATGAACTTCAGATACCTTAACAAAGCATGCACTAAAGATGATTTTTCTTTGCCCAACATAGACATGATTTTGGATCTAACAAGAGGGCATGTGATGCTATCTCTTATGGATGAATTTTCAGGATATAACCAAATTCATATAGCCATAGAGGATCAACACAAAATGATTTTCACATATCCATGGGGAACCTTCTGCTTGAACATCATGCCCTTTGGTCTTAAAAATGTTGGAGCTACCTATCAATGGGCTATGGCCACAATATTTCATGATATGATGCATGTCCTCATGGAAGATTATGGATGATTTATTAGCTTAGTTAACTACTAGAGAAGATCATCTAGATGTGCTAACACGAATATTTGATAGACTTGAAAAATATAGTGTCAGGTTGAACCCAAAGAAGTGTCTTTAGGGTTACTTCAGGGAAGTTACTAGGTTATATTGTTTCTCGAATAGACATAGAGGTTGATCTTGCAAAGGCCTTGAAGCTATAATTGATATGCCTCCACCTACAACTCTAAAACAACTGCATAATCTACAATGTAAATTGCAACTTCCATCTACCGATTCATTTTTCAGTTAGTTGATAAGTGTCATCTATTTACACATCTATTACATGAGGGTGTCACCTTCAAATGGGATGAGAAATTTCAATAGGCTTTCTAGTTATTGAAGGATTATCTTGCTTCTCCTCCAATATTGATACCTTCGGTTCAAGGAAAACCATTGTTACTATACATTTCTACTACCACATTGACCTTAGGAGCTTTACTTGCACAACATGACTCAAGAGAAAAGAAAGGGTCGTGTATTATATCAGTCGCACCTTAGTAGGATATGAGCTCAATTACACCCCTACTAAACATGCATGCTTGGTAGTTATTTTTGCTTCTCGAAAGATAAGACATTATGTGTTGAACAATCAAATAAAGCTAATCGGGCCAAGATTGATCCCCTCAAGTATTTATTAAGAAAAAACAACATTCATGGGTAGGCTAGCAAAATGAGTCATGATATTCAGTGAATCTGACATTGAATATGTAGGTAGAAAGGCTATTAAGGGACAAGTGATTGCTGGTCAATTAGTGGATGCCCCTATAATTGCAGATCACCCATTAGTATCTGATTTCGAATGAAGGAATATTCAATGTAACTCCCTCTCACTTATGGAAGTTATACTTCGATGGTTCTTATACTCACCATGGATTAAGAACAGGCATACTATTCATTACCCCACAAGGTGACTATATCCCAAAGTTATATTGATTAGTGCTCCCTTGCAAAAATAATATTGCTTAATATGAAGCATTGGTCATTGGACTGAGAATGGCAATACAAAGGCATATTAAGGAGCTATAGGTTTTTTGATGATTCCCAGTTAGTTATCAGATAGGTGAATGATGATTACCAAACTAAGAATGAGAAACTCCAACCATACAAGAAAATGGTGGACATTATTAAGGAATACTTTATCCATATATCATTTGAGCATATCCCCATGATAACTAATAAAACAACTAATGTAATGGCAACTATTGGGTCCCTTTTAGACATGCCACATAATACTCAACATTGTGAGTTTTTAGTGGAACAACTCTTGATCCTCACATTTGATGTCCCAGAATTTGGACTTGTGTGTGAAATCATTGGTCCCAACTCTCCTTGGTATCAAGACATTTATGCATACCTACATCATAATATTCTTCCACTCGATTTATCCTCCAATCAATAAGAAAACCTTCATTAGATGCTCATCCCACTTTGTAATACTTGGTGATATGCTTTATCGAAGGAGTTGACGATACTCTCCTTAGGTGTCTTAACTTGGATGAAGACCAAACTACCTTAGATGAGGTACATAACGGTATCTATCAGGAACACTCTAGTGGCCTAATCTAGCTAAGAAACTTGTGAGAACTGGTTATTATTGGCCTACAATAGAACAAGAGGCCTATTAGTTTGCTAGAAAATATCAAAAATTTCAGCAACATGGAGATCTCATCATGCACCAACACATGAGCTACAAACCATTACTGCATTATGGCATTTTCAATAGTGGGGACTCAACCTCGTAGGTAAGATCCATCCCTCATCATCCAACAATCATAAATTCATTATCACTGCTATAGAATATTTTACAAAATGGATTGAAGCCATTCCACTCACATTCATCACTGGAAAGCAAATAGCTAAGTTCATACTTAATTATATCATTTTTCGGTATGATGTCCCTTCATCCATTGTCACTAACAATGAGTGACCTTTCAAAAATTAGGAGGTTCATGACTTTTACCATTTAAGTTTCATATCCAACACAAATTCTCCACTCCATATTATCCTCAAAGAAATGACCAAGTTGAGGCATCAAATAAAACAATCCTAATGTTCCTCAAAAAGACAATCAACGAGGTTGGTCAAGATTGGAATATGCATCTTAACCCCACCCTATGGGTGTACCAAACCGATATTCATACACCAATAGGAGCCACTCCTTATTTGTTGGTTTTTAGAGCTGGAGCCATTTTACTTATAGAGGTTGAACTTCCATCACTGAGGGTTTCTCTACATCATACCATTGATAATGAAGAGTACAGAGTATCTAGACTCCATGAATTATAAATGCTAGATGAAAGGCACCTTCAGGCACTCAATAATCTACAGGATTATCAAGATCGCCTTCATCATAGCTATAAAAAGGAGGTCATTCATATCTTGCAAATCTGAAATAAGAGATCTAGTACTTAGAAGAACTAAAAGAACCAACAAGATCATGAAAAGAAGGGTAAGTTTGAATCAAACTAGCAGGGACCTTTCGTTGTTACAACAACTTATGGATTTGAAGCATACTAATTGGCTACACTAGAGAGTGAACCACTAGATGAACCCATCAATAGCATTCACCTAAATAAGTTCTTTGCATGATCCTTAGAGTATCCTAATTGAAATACAAAAAAAAAGAATAGTAAATTTTCAAAAGTAAAGAGAAATAATCTTCCCTATGGTGAAAACCACTTCGGTGGTGTCTTGGGTAAGTACCATGGAGAAAACCTGTTTACAGGTGCTATGTGTAGAAGTCACTATCCACCATCTATTAGTGCCTATTTCCAATCCATCCATAATAAGAGTCTTTGATGCACCTATCATCCCTATCATGGCTTGATAATTATCGATATTTACTATCATTCCATTCCATCTTGGGTCATAATAAGTTTCACAATATCCATCCCATAATAAACAAATCCTATACCTAACTGGGGGCATTTCCTTGACCTAATATTCAGATTGGATACTTGGAGTCAGTATTAGAGGGAAAACATTTCACATCTACTATGTCATCATCATGCATCATCCATAATAAATGAGCTCACTTATCATAAACCGTAATAAACCTATATCACATTCATTCATCATTGCCAAATAAAGTCCCAATGCTTAGATATGACAATTAGATAAGTATGAAAACATGTTTACCAAAGGACATAGAACATTCAGGACATAATCACAACCAAAAGACTCCTGCTAAACTAGCCTGCTGCTTATAGATCAATTGCCTAACCAACTTTAACCTATCTTATTCAAACTATAAAATTTTATACCTAATTAAAAATATGTAATTTAATTTCAAATGGTCAACCTAACATAAACAAAAGATAATACAATTAATCCAAACTAAAAACCTATACACAAAATGACAATTACTGATTACAAGCCCTCCTATCCCATTTACTATATAAAGTCACAATAGTTGATTGCAAGCTCTCCTATTCGATTTCCTATCCCATTTACTTTAAGTGTTTCTGACTTTTTCTTATCTCCCATCTCCACCTCCTCTGCAGCTTTTCATATCATACATATGAAGGTTTTCTGAAAACAATTCAATGAAACATGAATGTTATCATAAAACAGATCTTTGGCTAATACCTCAACAGTGTATGTAAGCAGTGATCTGCATTGCACTCATGCATCTAATTTTACAAAGCCAACAGCATGGTCTAGATTGCCAAATACTCAAAACCTAAACTTAAAAATAAATTAAAAAGTTTAGAATCCCTTCACTATTGCTGGAGGTGTGACATGGTGCACATTACTATAGTGCAAACCAAAATTTCAGATTGCTTCATTTAGCATCACCAATAATCTCTGCAAGAACATTGCCCTTGTTTGAAATGATGGAAACGGTTTGCATCTCTCACAACAATTTCCCTTGCAACAATCTTGGAGATAAATTTTGTTGCAGTATGACATTCAGCGCATACTCGAAGGTTCTTAACAACTCTAATAGTTGTTCCAGGGGTCGTGTTTAACAAACCAAATGCAATTGCCAACTTTTCACTATGGTAGCAAAGAAGTAATTCTTTTTCCTCCTCTTCCACATCATTAAGTGAATGTCTTGAATCTGGAAAATACCCTGCTGCTTTCATCTCCCATGCCAACTCCTCCAACTTTGCATAGATCTGTTGTGTCTGCGGGTGTGATCTGTCTCCTACACAAAAAGCATGTACCATTTTATGGCCTTCAATCCAACTACATCCAGGGATCTTTTTAATTCCTCTATCATTCATCAATCTCCTTACTATTTGAACTTCATCCCATCTGCCCGCTTCTGCATAGATGTTTGAGAGAAGAACGTAAGTCGCAGCATTTTTAGAATCTAAATCTAAAAGCACCATCGCTGTAAATACCCCTAAGCCTAAATTCATATGTGATCTACAGGCACCAAGAAAACACAACCACACAACCATCACAGGTTTAACTGGCATCTTAATGATAAAGTTTAGGGTGTCCTCAAGATAGCCAGCACGGGCAAGAAGGTCAACCATGCACACATAATGATCTACTGTAGGTGTAATGCCATTAGAGTTCCTCATGTGATTGAAGTATGCACAGCCCTGATCCACTAAACCTGCATGGCTGCATGCAAATAGAACACAAGCAAAGCTTACAATGTCAGGATATGTTCCAAAGTGCTTCATTGATTCAAAGATTTTAAGAGCATTCTTGCAAAATCCATTTTGTGCGTATCCTGCAATCATGGCATTCCATGAAACTACGTTTCTTTGAGGCATTTTATCAAAAAGTTTACGTGCCTTGTCTATGCTTCCACATTTTGCATACATGTGTACCAGGGCATTTGCAACTGCAACATCAGACAAAAATCCCCCTTCCGTTATGCTTTGATGGATTTCCATACCCTGTTCGAAAGCTCCCATTTTGGCACAGGCTGGAAGGATGCTGGCAAAGGTTGTGGAATTTGGCTTTACACCTGCCAATTGCATTTGCTTGAAAGTTTCTAATGCCTTCTCAATAAATCCATTTTGTGCATATCCTAGAATCATGGCAGTCCATGAAACCACATTTCTTTGTGGCATTCTGTCAAACAGTTCACATGCCTTGTCTATGCTTCCACATTTTGCATACATGTCTACCAGGGCACTTGCAACTACAACATCTGACAAAAAGCCCCCTTCCGTTATGCTTTGGTGGATGTCCATACCCTGTTCCAAAGCTCCCATTTTGGAGCAGGCTGGGAGGATGCTACCAAAGGTTGTTGAGTCTGGCTTTACACCTGCCAATTGCATTTGCTTGAAAGTTTCTAAGGCCTTTTCGACCAGTCCATTCTGTGTATATCCTACAATCATTGCATTCCACGAGATGACATCTCTTTGAGGCATTCTGTCAAACAGTTCATGTGCCTTGTCTATGCTTCCACATTTCGCATACATGTCTAGCAGGGCATTTCCAACTACAACATCCGACAAAAATCCCCTTTCCGTTATGCTCTGATGTATGTCCATGCCCTGTTCCAAAGCTCCTATTTTGGCACAGGCTGGGAGTACGCTGGCAAATGTGAACTGATCGGGCTGGAAACCCTTTCGTTGCATTTGGTGAAACAGTGTGACTGCCTTGTGAGGATACCCATATCTTCGGTATCCTGCAATAATCGTATTCCATAAGACATTGTCTGGTTCTTCGATGTGGTCAAACACTTTACGAGCATTCACCAAACTCCCGCACTTGACATACATGCAAATAAGCTTATTCTGAAAAGTTGTGCATGAAGCCAATGCAAATCGCCCATGAGCGATGAAAGAGTGAATGTTTTTCCCTTCTGACAGTGCATTCTTGAGAATGCAGGTCTGCAATAGTTGAAGATAAGTCGACGAGTCTCCAGGGGGGTTGTGTGTAGTAAGGAGAATGTGCAGCACCTCCTTCAGCATAATGCTCTGAGATTGAGATGAGTAGTGGATGGCAATGGCATTTTATGATTGTAATTGAAGCGTGGAAAATGTGCAGTGCCATTCAGTCTTCCCCTAGCACAAGGACATAGCCAGCGGTGAGCCTGGGAGCATTTTCAGCACAAACATTGTCGGTGTTAATTCGGCTCACAGGTCTAAGTATAATAACCAAATTGGATGATTGCTATTTGATCTTGCTCTGTCACAACAAAATACACCTTATTTGATGATGGTTAAATTTTGACTATAAACTTATCAAAAAAATAAAAAAAATTAAGATGTTGCCCTTTAAATTCTGAAGTAGACTATGGGTTTTTTCCTTATAGAAAGAAATTTGATAAAGAGAATATAATATATTAACAGATATAAAAATTATAAATTATGTTAAAATGGACTTTTCTACTATGTTTATTTTAGTGTTGTGTTGTTTCAAATTTTTTTGATTGCTTTTTATTTCTATTGATTTTGGTTATTTCATATTTTGTGGAATTCATTCATTCTTTTCGTCTGATGGTTGATGCTTTGTAAAAGAGTTTGTGCCCTTTTAAAAACGCGAGTTTACCATTATCTAAAACATTCAAATGATCATTAAGTATGATAAAACAAACAATCACCAAGTAACAAATATCTTTTATGATAACAAATATAACCACATTATCACTGGTAGATGACTAAAAAATAGCAATAACAATATGAAACACATATATAATGGAAAATGCAACAAGAATTTTAACTAATATCTAATTTAGTCATTTGTTTAAATTTTCATGTGAAGCTTTCAAGTGGGTCATTTGCTCTGAAGTCTAATTGAGCTACTTGGTTAGGTGTTTGTTAACTTTGAGTGCTCCCTACAAGTGGAAAGACAAAGTGGTTGATGCAGGGGCATCCCAAGCCAACAAGCCATCTTGCATCAACAACAAAAAAATCTCTTTTAGTTGATTTTATTTTCAATTTAGTTTCTTTTGTGTTTCTAATTTGATCCATATTCAAGCACTCAAGCTAATAAAATAAATCTTCTAGTGTTACCAAATTTATTCATTTTAACTTATGTCCTCATCTAGAACACATACCTCTATGTCCATTTCTCATTTGCCGATCATATGACAATGTGACATGCTAGATTAGCTCTGAGATATCTATTGGTTGTGCCACAAATTTAGGGCCTTGAGCTAAGGTTTAATCATTTGAGAAACCTTATTGGTTCCAATAGGGGTCATGATTCACATCCAATTTATCTAAGATTTTTCTACACAAAGATGCACTATGAAAAGAGGTCTAATTCATTTGCAAAATCAAAAATAGCAAAGGGAAAGAAGGGATTCAAGAACCCTAAAATAAGTCTGAGTAAAGTAATAAGATAAAGAGTGACTCAAGGAAGCTAATTTTCATGACTAGAATAATGTGAAAATATTGGCATTACATTATAATCAAATACTCAAGGCATAGGATGTTGTAAGCTCAATGAAAGACTTAGGATGTACTTATGATTGTTGATTATATATATTGAATCAAGTTTATTGTCATAAGAATATATTAATTTTGAGCATTGTTGTATCTTACACGAAAACATTCTTAACATAAAATATCTTACCAATTTCAAATCTATAACTTAGAAAAAGAAATAAAATCAATTTTAGCACATTGTCTTAAGTAGTCAAACTCAACATATTGGTGATTCCACAATAGTGTGTCCCATTTTTTACCAAAGTGGGACATTGAAATTAACTTTTTCATCAAATTTTCACTTTCTAACACCTATAAGAACTAAACTATTAAGAATTTTGAAGATGATGTGAACTAGTGATTTTTGAGATTTTGTCTATAGATTTATATATTTTTAAAAAAATTAAAAATAACTTGTGAATATTTTTAAATGTAAATTTTAATAACCTATTTTTTATAATTAACAATATTTTTTTTTAAATGATGCTACTTCAATAAAGAATAACTTTATTTGTAGAAAGGATAAACTATAAATTCTTAAACATAGATTCATAACACCGATATCTAGTGCACTAATATTTTTCAATTTTTTTGTTGTGTAATCTCTTAATAACTTTTTAAAGTGAGATTAACTATAATTCAGACATAGGTTACTTTCGTAATGCATAATTTTTTATATTCATTTGATTTTTTAATATTTTTTGTTGAAATAAGAACATCAATACCTAGTACACATCTATTTTTCAAAATTTTATTATCTATTTTAATATTTTTTCATGTGTTGGAACAAAGACCTTCATAATTTTTGAAAAACCTATCTTCACTAGAAATTAAAAATAAAAATAATAATCAAATTAAATATATTCAAATTTATACTCGTTGGAAAGCTTACTTTCGAGTGCTACAAACATACCAAAGCTCTTGTCTGGATAATTCAGTTTGAGGGTTCAACTTAAGGTTTGAAAGGTGAAAATTCTAAGAAAAGTCTTAGACATTAGGGGGAAGAGGCCATCCAAGTACCTTTGAATGTAGGTATTAGATTTTAATGAAGGTGTTAGCTTCGAATGAAAGTACCTTCATCTGAAGGCCCTTGCATGACCACGAGAAACAATAAAATAATTGATATAAAGGACCTTCAAATGAAGGTCCAAACAATTAAAAATTTAATATAAGTGACCTTCGAATGAAGGTCATTTAGGGCAACTTAAAAAAAATAAAAAAAATATTATATATTAATATAAATTTAAGAAAATTTGTGCAACTAAAAAAGTGAAATATATCTATTTTTTTTGTTTTTGTAGGTGAACTTTTTGAAGCAAATTTGAATTATTATTTTTTTACAATTTTTAATCTTTTTTGAAGGAAAAAAATTTGAAAAAGAAATCATAGAGAAATATTTTGCAAAGGATGAAATGGGAAATAAGAGGAAAAGGAAAACAATACTATGAAGAAATATTCAAAAAAAAGGATAAAAGGTGATATGAAGAAAGGACTCAAAGATTTATCTCACAAAGATAAGGTATGCATAATTTTTTATTTTGTATGAAAATGTTTTAAAAATATTAGATTTGTATTTACCCCTATTTCTTTAACTCTAGGGTTTGAATGTATAGTTTTTTATTTTAGATTTAATTTTAATAAAAAAAATTGATTCCTACATGGTTTAGATTCATTTAAATTTCAAATTCTACATAGATTTCAAATAAATTATCTACATCAAATTCACTAGTTCTCTCTAGGGTTTGTAGGTCTCCTTCCCCTACTTCAACTCTAGGGTTTCAACATAGTTTGTAGATCTCTTTGGACCCTACATCAAATTCACTAGTTCCTCTCTAGGGTTTGTAGATTTATATTTCCCCTACATCTCAACTCTATGTTTTCAACATTGTTTGTAGGTCTCTTCGGAACCTACATAAAATTCACTAGTTCCTCTCTACGGTTTGTAGATCTCTTTCCCCTACTTCTTCAAATCTAGGGTTTCAACATAGTTTTTTGATCTCTGTGGACCCTACATCAAATTCACTAGTTCCTCTCTAGGGTTTCTAGATCTACCTAAATCACTTACAAAATCTAGTTTATATACGATCCATCTCTTATATAAATAATATGTATGATTCTATAGCTCGTCTTCTCTCTTTTATACATGTAAGGTCTCAACATATATAAAGTGGAACACAAGTCAAACCTAATTTGGATATTGGAGTAGAGGGAGCTCAACCACACATAGTTGATGTTAGCGAGTAGGCCCAACCACAAAAATTGATGTTAGAGAGGAGGTTCAACCAAGATTTGATGATGGAAAGGGTTGTGGTTACTTCCTTCTATAGATATGTATTATATGAACCTAATTTATTACATAAATATAGGTCATTTACTTGATATTGATACAGAGAAATTGAAATTATATGTTGAACAACCTAGTGCAGTTAATAAGAGGTCATTAAATAGAACTTCAAAGCAAATATTTGAGAAGTATTTTAAAAATTGTGATACACTTGGTAAAGCCCAATAATTATCAATTATACTTACTCATGATGAGCTAAAATAGCCATTGCAATTATTAGTTGTAGATTTCACAAAAAAGAGGAAAATATATTGTTCAAAATGTTACAAAAGGTTTGAGTTTGATTAGTAAAAAATATTGATAAATTGAAAAGAGTATTTCGAGATGAGTGATGTTGGCCTCTATTGTAAGTACACAAATGAAAAGATAGTATCAAAAATATTCACATTCAAGTGAAATTGGCTTGATTAGAAAAACACTAACAAGATACACGTGAAAAGAAGAAAGGTTTTGGATGATAGTGCTATAAAATGCAATTGGGCATTGACATGTAGGGCTCCTCATTCTAAAAAAATTGAAGATGGTATAATAAATTTGATCTCATATTTTTAGCATGATCATACTTGTCCTTCATCAAATAGAAAATATGCACCCAAACATAGGGTTGTACCAAATGATTACGAATTACATACAAAATAATGGCTAGACGTAACACAACATGAGATGTATGTTACATTTTGTGATGTGAATCCTCATATAAAGATTGGGAAAACAATATTTGAAATGTTAAGGTCGTGGTATGTCAAACCACAAAGTTCTTGAAACTTATTGTTTCCATCATCATGTTGAATTTGATCTCTACTATCAAGTGTATTGAAAGATCATAGACTAAAGTGATGGTTTTGAAAATTCACCTCCAAAAAGGGTAATTTAATTCATAGAATCCATTTTATGTGATAAAAATGATGATGATGTAGATGGTCCAATGAAATATTTAAAAGTAAATTTTAAAACATGTGGAAATTTAGCTAAATTGCCTTTGTGAAATGAAGATATTAACATGACAAAGAAGGTGAATTGCAAGAGTTACAAGTACATAAAGTATCAAACTAAATTTGAGAAAGAATCTACAAGGTATATTATGTAGAAGAGAAACTACCCTTTGGAACATTTATGGAAAAAAATTGTAGATTGATACAACCATACATATAACATGCATTTTTTGCTAAGTGGCAAGCTAAAGAGTTTTAGTTTTTGAGAGAAAATTTTCTACTTGGAACAATTTTATTAGTAGTTGACCTTTGCAGAAAATTACTCTTTTTCCCATCAAAAGGCTTGATTCAAACACAATATTATTATTTAGAGAAGGTCACTATTACGGTGTATGTATGTTATCAACATATTGTAGAACATTACCTTAAGAAGTTCTTTGAAAATTTGGCAAGAAGAGGTGTGAAATTTGAGAATCATTTTGTATGGTTAGATAGGTGTGCATCAAAATTCAAATCATCAATGCACTTTTATGTACTTTGTAGATATCATCAACATGAGAATATACCACATATATATAATTTATTTGAGAGTGAACATGATTGTGTAGGATCTTGCATCAAATGTGCTCTATGAAAACATCAAATAAATTATCAAGGAGATCATATAAATGATGCTCATGATGTTGTTGATTGGTGTAAGAAACATTTCACATGCGAGTCTTACACATATTCAAGGAGGAACCCACATCCAACCAGAGTGCTTTGGAAGATATGAGGTATGCAAATTATTTAAAACTAGTGTGACTTGTTTAAAATATTGTTATTATAATTTTATAATTTTGAAACAAAATTATAATTGTAATTTATGAGTTTGACATGTATGTATATATATAATTGTAATTTATGAGTTTGACATGTATATGAGGAAAAAAGCCAATTAAGAATGTAAAGAGTTAATGTGAATTAGTGTAACCAGATGGTTAGTTCAAAGCAATTTTATGGTAAAAACATTGTTAGAATTGTGTTTGATTCATGTAATATTGATTTAATAAATATTTGTGAGAGCTTTAGTGAAAATACAAGAATCTCTCGAAAGTTGTGTTTAACCTAAACAACCAACTTGTTAAACCAAAGTAGCAAAGAAAAGCTAAGTATGGAAACTTGATATTATCTCAATGAGATGGTTTCTTATTTATATTGTTATTAAACACATTTATATTGCATATCAGTACAAGAGGGTATGAAAATGTATTAGAAGTGAATATGTCTTTATTGTCTTTTGAAAGTTATCATATTATATACTAGCCCAAGTGTCTTTATTATTACCTATTCACAGTAATTTAAGCTTGAGAAGAGGACTTTACATTCTTAAAAAAGCCAAAGCTATAATGTTAGGAGATTTTAAGGTGTAGAAGCACAAATATCTCAAGTAAAAAAATATTCTCTAGTTTGGATAAAAATTATCATACATTTAAATATGAGAATATATGTGTCACAGGGAAGGATAGATATATGAATATCTATAAACATACAAATGTAGGTACCTTATATAAATTATGCAAAGGGTAACTTGGAAGAAACTTGTGATGAATTTATAAATTAGTAGGGTGGATCTCAATTGAGTTATCAGAAGTTAAACAACTTAATATGATGAATTATTATTGGACATCACTATCAATATTAAGTTTTATATTGAAACAAATTAAATGATAGGTAATATCATGATTAACCAGATTGGTTATGGAGTTCTAGAAGAATGAAACCATACTTGATGAAACATAGAAAAATAGGTTGGGGGCTAAAGTGGAGTAATGAGCAATGCACCTATCTTCCCAATTTCACACAATTATGAGGGTTATAATGTATAAATGAGTTATAGAAATCAATCCTAATAAAAAATCAGTAAAAAGGAAAGTTTTAAGGTCAAATGTTGTGTACCTGTTGCAAAAAGTGCTTTTTCAAGCCTCGCTAAGGATTCATTTTCCCTATGGTGAATGGGTCCTGACTAGGGTTTTAGAAAATCAATTTTTGGGTTCTCTTCTTCAATGTCAGCACTCCTAGATCCTAGTCGAAGACTATCAGAAACCCATAAATAAATTTTGTAGCTAAGTTTATGTGATTTTGCAAGAAAGGTGACAACTTTGACAACTTTGAAAACTTGCAACTTTTACTCTCCAAATGATCTTCAACCTAAAACCTGCAATCACAAATCAAAGGAGAGAAAAATGTTGTTTTGTTAGAGAATAAGGGTTTGCCTTGGTCAAACCCCATTTTGGTAATTAAACCTTGAAATGAAACAATAGATAAAGGAATGATGAATGAAGAAAATGTAGAGATGATATGATATGTTCATTTAAATAACATAGAATTGATCATAAAGTGTTCTGGATAAATGTTTAATTTCTACAAGAGTAAATGTCTTAAAATTAATGTGATGGATCTTATAATTATTGGTGTCCCACAATTGTCGTTGCACCAAAAGATCAACCTATTAATGCCCAATACAATTTCCAGAGTTAATGGATCCACTGGAGGGGGTTAGTCCATGTCATGAATTCCAAGGGGAGTGCTGGCCAGCTTCCAACAAACTCCCCCTCAGCATTACCCGAGGGGATTCAAACCTAACACCTTTGGCTCTAATGCCAATTGTTGGCCCACAATTGTCATTGCACCAAAAGATTGACCTGTTAATGCTCGATATAACTGCCAGAGTTAATGGATCCACAAGAGGTGGTTAGTCCATGTCACGAATCCCAAGGGAAGTGTTGACCAACTGCCAACAATTATTCGATGCTAGAAAATTTCAATTTTTATATTTTGTGTTTTGATTATAATTTCCAAAATCTATTAATACTTTTATTGAGATGTTGCAAGTGGGCAGCCCATGTCCTTAAGAATTGGAGACAAAGTCCATTTGCTAAAAAATAATAATTGTTGGTTTCTAATTTTAAAAGGGGGTTCAATGTTAAGTGCAAGTTGATTTATGTGTTTTCTTTATTGTTGGAGGGAGATATGTTTTATTGGAGTGACCTTTTTATTTTTGGGATGTTGAAAAGTTGGAGGGTTTTCTATTTTAGAGAGGAAGTTGGCTATGGTTATCTCTCTTCATTCTTTTGAGAATTTGCTTCATTCTTCTTGGGAAATGGGTGTATGATGTTTGTTGCTTTCTATTGGGAGTTGGATGAAAGAGTAAGAGAAAGCAAAGGATCTTGATTGAAAGAAGAAATTGAATAGTTTCTTTGGCGTTTGGGATGATCCTAACTTAGATAGCCAAGGTAAGATTGATATTTGATTTTTGAATTCTAATATAGTTGCAAAATGTTTGACAAATTTTGTTGTTGTTTGTGTTGGGAATTTGTGTTATTTTCTATTTTATGATGAGTCTTGGTTGTGTTATGGGGGTTATGGGTGTGAATAATGAGTTGATCTTGCTTGAGGGCTGAGAGCCTCCTTCATTTAGGGTTGAGGAGGGTGTGAAGCCTCTCTTGGGGATTTATGATAAAATGTGTATATATGTGGTTATGGGTGAGTTGGGTGTTATATGGTGTAAAGAGTGGCTAGTTGTGGCTCAAGTATTGTGAAGAAGAGGTTTGGGTGATGGATAGTGTGGAGCGGCTAGATGTGAAGGAGTTGTGAATTGGGTGTTGTGATAAAGAAGGTTATATGTGGAAGATGGAGTTGAATGTGTATGGAGATGTAATGTTGTTCCTTAAGAGGGAAGGGAATCCCCCTTCTCCCACTTTGTAAGAATCCCGTGTGTGGGTTTGTTGGAAAATTTAAATCATCTCAGAAAGAAACATCCAAGATCAATAGTGCCTTTGGTAGCTTTTATTTCATCAGATTTCCTCAAAGTCACGAACTACTATGCCAAAAAGCGGAATCAAACATAGTTCATTTCCCACATTGACCTTAGAAAAAATTTAATGAGCTAATTAAACCAGTTCCAAACAACACCATTAAATAGATTCAATCAAGAAAAACCATTAAACATGAAAGATTAAATAGAAAAAATGAACACATAGATTTACGTGGGGAAGACCCTTTCGGGTAAAAAACCCCACACTCCAAAAGCCCAGATCACCATTGTATTATTCAACAATAGAATATAGTTACAAATACAATTCAAGCTCTAAGCCTTTATAGAGTTTACATCTTGTTCCATCCAGAGAGAATCTGACAACATAACCCCTATTTTATTTCCCTCTCTCTTTCACCATTGTAGAATGTTCAACGTTTAATAACATTCATTCTCAACCAATAGGAAATGGTTCGGTTCAACTTCCAATGAGCAACTATAGTAAACGGTCTAACTATCCACTATATCAGACCATCAAAGAGACTTCATTCATCTCTCTTTGAAAACTCCAAGTCTCTTCAATGTCTGTTCAACCTGCTGAGTCAATCATCATTCAATCCATCAACAGTCAACAACCAATCACTGCTTTCCAACCTGGCATTGGTCGGGTCCCACCACGACATTCTCCATGAGTTATTGATTCAATAGATGTACACCACTTAGTCAATCCCACACACCCTGTAGGAGTCACTTGGGACCCACCACAAGGGGCGTGAGGTTAGCAGGCATCGTTGGATCAAACTCATTACAACTGTTGATCAAGTTATATCATCACATCACCGTGGTCCCTACATCCATCGGCTTATCAACCTGTTGAAGGGGCTTAACCTAGGGTCCCTACGATATCATGAAGTCCCTCTAATAAGATTCCTTTATATGCTCCATCGAGCCATCAAAGAGACTCAAGACAAAGTCCCACCGAAATGATCAACTCCTGTCGATGGAACATAATGCCAAAACAGTCTTATTAGAGTATCGAGGAGACATAACTTTGAGTCTTGTCAATAAAAAAAAGTCACCTAATACCATTGCAATCGCTAAGTCACTCAAAATGCGAACTTCAAAACCTCATGTCAGAGGTTGTGAAGTTCCCAAAATCCACGGCACAATGACAATAAAGAGAACCTCAAAGTCGCTAAGGCAGGAGGTTATGAAACTTTAGAACCCCGTGACTTAAGTAACAAACCATTTCTCACCAACAGTATTTCGATCAGACTAGTAACATTGTCCTGGTGATATTCAACAATGTAGAGGACCAAACACCAGTATGTTTGAGGCACCGTTTCTAAACATTCTTCCACTTGTTGAAGAATGCACTGCCTACCAATCAATGCACAAATCCTCTGTATCACCTAGGACACCTACAACAACATCTATAATGTCCACCATCTTAGGCTATAGTTCTAGCCATCCTCCAAAGAAAAGAAACAAGCCATGGCGTAAATTCACCAGTCTAATATGAGACACCAACATCATAACCAAATGACAACAAGGGTTTCAACACACTCCCATCGCTCCACTGTGCTCTCAAGCTATAAAAAAGTAAGATCAACTTACTAGAACACATTTATGAATCCATCCACCAGAAAACAAGATAGAACACCAGCTAGAACAACAACCATAAAATTGATTGGTCCCATCCAATTGATCAACCCATGCGACTGCAAATAGCATACACAACAAGTGCTAATCCATCCAATCTATTCATACCTCAAAGGTATCCTCATTAGTAAACTCATGCTAGCAACAAAACCAACCCATCAACCGTATATACAAGCTCCATGTACAAGCTAGTCGAAGAAGACCAAACATATTCATGAACTCCCACTGCAAGGGTAATGCTAATCTGAAAAAGATCTAGGCATACCAAGTCTACCAATAGCATAACATAGAAATTGTGAACATGTAGTATCAAGGATACATCCACTATGATATGCAAAACCTATAAATCAATAACCTATAAAGAATAACTCTCACCACAAGTCTCCATAACCAAGACCACAGAGAGAAAAATCTGCACATCACATACCTGTAGAAAATCCTTCTACATAGGCCTCTAAATGCCAATTGTGTCAAGTAAGATCTCCTTCACAACACCCCAAAAAGAACAACATAACAACACCCAACCATTCAATTTCCAAGATCAAACAGAGTATATATATCATGTAATCAACATGGATGTAAGCCTCTCAAAGAAGATCAAACTATTCCATTTCCCATATCAGGAAATCAACCCAATACCATCTCCTATGATCATCATAAAATAAAATACTAACCCAAGGAGATATCCATGTTATCCATCTCTCACACTAAATCCTTTAGAATTAACTACACAACTCAAGATCCATAACTACAAAAGATACATCATATGGACACATGCTAAACCAATCCTCAAATGAGTAGCCAAAACCAATCACTATGAATCAACTCATTCCATGAGAATCAAAGCATGAACATAACACATCTGAAAGCAATAATAGGAAATACCTTTCAAATGATAATCTTTTGAGTGGACCAAGAGTGGGGAATGAGAATTCTCCTCCAAGGTAACCGAGTCATCATGAATTCTCCAAGAGCAATCTCCTCCTTGGTCTCTGTTGAACTCACATCCAACCAAGGTGTAGGCTCCTCAAACTTTCTGCTAAAATCTCACCAAGAGTAACCATCTCAGTATAATTTTCTCATCTCAAGAGAATTACAGCCTCACCTTATTTTCCATGTATCCATGAGCACCTACTAACAATCACTCCATGCTAAACTCCAAAATACATCACTGTACTATCATGAAGTTCTCAAGCATATAATCAATGTACCCAAAACATAGAGAATTACCAGACCACTATCAAAGCTCCAATCATCTGAACCAGGAACTTATCATGACACCATGATCTTACCATCCCCCTTAGGAGATCCCTTGCTCCAGGTGAACATAACATGGTCTCAAGAGCAAAACATTATGCCAAAACTCTAATGTGCAATCAAGAGTATACCATGACATAAAACAAACAAACTCTAAACCACATCACCTGTCAAGCACCACCAACACCTCGACCAAAGACTCACAAGAGTCCTCCATGGATCCAAGATGTTCCACATATTCAAATAGTGTCCATGAAAAATGTGAAAAGAGCTCTTCTACAACAACATGATCTAAGAGCTCCTCCTAGTAACATCTACAACACTAAAGAAGATCATTCACCACATAGTGATGAATACATAGTCACTACTAAAGCTCCCACTAAACCATGATATCGAGCTGTCCAAGCAAATGAACAAACATCTGTTGTACTAAAAATACTCTAGGTCCACTCATTAACATATCCATCTGACACAATACCAAGTAGCACCAAGATCTCCAAAACCAAGCAAAAATAACCATCACTGACAAAAGCTTACACAAACTAGTGTACCCAAGCTATCCATGACATCGTGATATGCATGCTATAGGTCCCCAACACCAACTATCTAGTTACTCTCCTATCATCTAACCTCTCATCTCAAAGTAACCACACCAATGCACAAGTGACCAGAGACAAGGCCAACTAGCAAATCTACATCAACATTGAATCAACCTCATGGATATAGATAGTCCACTTCCAAGTTATCCCATTGCAACTAAATGGGTGATCGATCCATACAACTGCATAACTCGTAGATCCAAAACACTGTAACATGCAAACCCATCATCGCACTGGAAAATACAAAACTGAGATCTCAAAGATAATTTACCTTGTAGACAACATGACTCAAGCACCTGATCCTTCTCAGATCCAATTCACCAATCATGTCCACAATAAAGCATCATAGTCTAGGAATCCACCAAGCACCACCACAGAAATGTTGAGTGACAAGTCACTTACCAACACTCCCATGTAGAGAAAGAATCACACCTTCTCACACCATGCATGAAGCATGGATGCAAAACTGCAACTATCTCATCCAACAATACCCCAAAAGCTAGGGTCTAGAAAATAGTTTAACAGTAGCTCCACAAATTCACAAGTTTTCTTGACCATGTAAAACCTACAAAATAAAGGATTATCATGAATATGCATAACCATATATTCTTTAAACGAAAATCTATAAAACCCTCAAATCCAAATAACATGAATCTAAGTAATGCAAGTACAATACATCCTTAAAAGGAAACAATAGTTCAGGAACTCCAGGCCCATATCAAGCCAAATCGAAAACCATTAACATGCACATGCATCCAAGAGATAGACAAACTATTTTAGAAGCTTCCAGACCATCCAATGAAAGTTGTGCCTTCCAATACCAAGACAAAACACCCAACATAAGCACATTTCTCCATAGTTGAGAAACAACCCAAGCTTCTCCATATCATCAAGGAGCCCCCACACAGACACCCAGTATGAAATATTTGCTACAACACAACCATAGAGTAAAATATTCCACCCCATGCATCAGGATTATACCATTGCCAACTCATGAGCTTTAGGTCACATCATTTCAATATGAACAATTGAAGTTTCTCCATCTTCCATACCATGTGTTGTCTCTTGGAACTCAAAAAAGAGAGCAAGAATTTCTACTCACCAAAGGATCAATTCATCAGTCAATTCCCTTAGGTTTCCTCAAGCCTACCACACTAAGATCTTCACAAAAGGAATACCTAGAACTAGAAAAACCAAGAATTCTTACATGCAAGCCACATGCAAATTCATGCAAGTACATTGCAACACACATGCAAGTACATTGCAACACACATGCAAGTACATGCAAGTCACAAACCTGCACATGCAAGCAAAAAACAAATCCCAAAAGAAATCTCTGATACCACTTGTTGGAAAATTTAAATCATCTCAAAAAGAAACATCCAAAATCAATAGTGCCTTCAGTAGCTTTTATTTCATTAGATTGCCTCAAAGACATAAACTACTATGCCACAAAGCAGAATCAAACATAGTTCATTTCCCACATTGACCCTTAGAGAAAAGTTAATGCTAATTAAACCAATTCCAAACAACACCATTAAACAGTTTCAATCAAGCATAACCATTAAACATGAAATATGGAACATAAAACATGAACACACAAATTTACGTAGGGAAAAACCTTTCAAGTAAAAAATCCCACACTCCAAAACCCCAGATCACCATTGTATTATTCAGCAACAAAATACAATTACAAATACAATTTAGGCTCTAAGCCTTTATAGAGTTTACATCTTGTTCCATCCGAAGAGAATCTAGAAGCATAACCCTTATTCTATTTTCCTTCTCTTTTGCCATTGCAGAGTGTTCAATGTTTTATAACATTTTTTCTCAACCAACAGAGAATAGTTCAGTTCAAATTCCAACAAGCAACTACAATAAACAGTCTAACTATTCGCTATATCGAACCATTGAACATACTTCATTCATCTCTCTTCAAAAACTCCAAGTCTCTTCGATGTTTGTTCAACCTACTGATTCAATCGTCATTCAATCCATCAACAGTCAACAACGAATCACCACTTTC
Organism: Sequoia sempervirens; assembly: GCA_007258455.2. Classification (NCBI taxonomy): domain Eukaryota; kingdom Viridiplantae; phylum Streptophyta; class Pinopsida; order Cupressales; family Cupressaceae; genus Sequoia; species Sequoia sempervirens. Next base: position 211,561,616 of record VDFB02270651.1, on the reverse strand, counting down.
CAACCTAGCATTGGTTGGGTCCCACCACAACATTCTCCATGAGTTACCAAGTCAACAAATGTGCACCACTCAGTCAATCCCGCACACCCTCGTAGGAGTCACTCAGGACCCACCACAAGAGGCGTGGGGTTAGCGGGAGTTGTTGGATCAAACTTTTCGCAACTATTGATCAGGTTTTATCATCACATCATTGTGGTCCCTACATCCATCAACTTATCGACCTGTCGAAGGGACTTAACCCAAGGTCCCTTCGATATCATGAAGTCCCTCTGATAGGATTCCTTTATGGGTATGTGCAGGATCATGGTATGCCAAACAGCCCCCTTAAGTGGCAATGAAAATTCAGAAAAATCAGAGTTAGGCAACTTGACGTAAAAATTTGAATAAGTTATCTATATTATTTCAAAAACATGTAAGAATAGAATCTGTGGGAAATTGAATGTAGTTTCTAAACTACTAGGTTTAACTTTTTAGAAACAAAATCTATTTGGTGAAAATTTGAAATTTCA
>VDFB02270651.1:211546549-211561007 GCA_007258455.2 Sequoia sempervirens | reverse complement strand
TAATTATATATAAAGATATAAAAATTAATAAGTTAATAAAATCAAAAAATCATATAATTATAATATAATTATAAATATATACATAATAAAATAGAGTGCATATAATAAGAGTTAAATCAAAGAGTTAAAATAAAATAAAATAATGTCAAAATAAATAGACATAAAATAGTTAGAATGAATTTATCTAAATAACCAACTAATCCACCGCTATACTTTCCTCTTATCAAATCCTTCCTAAAAAAATTAGTGTATGGATCACCCATGTTTTCCCTTTTTATCATGGATTATTATGCTTATGTTTTAGCACATTTTAGACCAATTTGATACATATATCATCTATGTGGATATTTGAAATGCCATAATAATTATGATAATTTATACCACTAGCCCCAATTATTACAATTATTTGTATGTTAATGGTCTCCATGCCTTGATTAATAGTCATTCTTAGCTATTATGATGCAATATGAAATTATTTAGTAGGAAATATTAGATAATGATTCATATGATATTTAAAAGATTAATTATGTTTAATTTATTGACATGTAATACATTTAGAATTTCATAAGATATTGTAAATGCCTTTAATTCAATGTTTATGAACATATTAATATCTTCATCTAACATATTATTTCCTTGAATAACATATGTGAGATGAGATTTGATCCAAAAATTGAGTGTGTAATAATTTAATAGATATTTACCAATAGAAGGCATGCAGAAAATGCATAACCATGGATAAACCTTTAGTACTATATCGTTCTAGCTCATAGATGAATGAAACTTACTATGTTTATCTAGTTTCCCTTATCACATGTTTGGGAGGAAAAAATTGATGCTCGTTTAATATCTTTAATTTAATTTACTTAATATTGTAATTTAATTCATTTCTTAATTTAACTTGATTTAATTTTTTATATATCTTTAGATATTTTTGGGTTCGACTGTTACTCCACCTTTGATAAATATCTCTATGTGTGTTTATAAGATATTTTAAATATTTATTACATGGTTATTTTATTTATCCTCTTTAGATTTTAGTTTTTAAGATAATATGAACTATCTTATTCATTTTATTTTTGGGTGTGCTCATTTGAAAGTTATCTTTGTATCGTATTTTAACTTGGATTTCCTTGTGGAAATGGACACATGTCACCAATTATTTACTAAAGACATGTAAGAGTTGACTTGTTGATTAATATACCCATATACATTAGACTATGTTGAAGGACACTCTTGATTTAATTATTCTATTTTGAGAATAGAATTTTAGGGTAAAAATCATAGGAAGAACTTCAATGGAGGGTGACCCCACAATACTGGTTTACAATTTTTGGCCAAATTGGGCACTGAAATAATTTTTTCTAACTGAATCTTCACTTTTGGGCACCTATAGCGGTTAAACCGTGAGGAATTTGAAGATGATGCAAACTAGTGATTTGTGACATTTTGTCTGTAGATTCTAAATATTTTTTTTTCAAAATGTTTGGAATCAGATTGCACTTCTTTTTCCATCTCTTTTGAAAACTATTTTTTTTTAGGAAACAACATTTTTAAGGAGTGACACTCACTGTATAACGTATAACTTTTTTTCCATGAAGGATAAAATTCTAATTCTTTCAAATTTAGATTTCTAACTCTGATATATAGTGCTTTCAATTGGTTAGATAGTGTTTTATTTAATATTTTTCCTTAATCAAGTTTTGAAGTCAATCAATTACAATTTAGATATAGGTGATTTGTATAATGCGTAACTTTTTTTGTATGTATCAAAATTTATTGTTTTTGGTTAGATCAAGGACTTCAATATCTGGTGCACTCATATTTTTCAATTTTTTTTTGATAATCTACTATTTTTCTACATGTACCAAAACATAGAGCTTGATTTTCGGTGAAAAACCTATGTTTAATAAAACTAAAAAAAAAATACATAATAAAACCAAAAAATATTAAAATTATATTCGTTGGATAGCTCGTTCTGAGGACTACCATCATCCAATTGGGTATGTGAAGCCTCCTCCATTTTCATCATCAACTTGAGCTTCGAAGGGAAAAATTATGATGTTTTTATGTGCCAGAGAGTGGAAAGGTGGGAAAAGGGGGGTTCATTTGAACCCCCTTTCAAAAAGGGTTTTCCTTTGTGTTTTTTGGTGAGAATGGTGGGAAGTTCATTGAATGGGTTCACTTGAACCCTCTTTTGGTTCGTTTGAACCTATTAGTTCGTTCGAACCCCAAAAATGAAATTTTTTGCTATGGGGTCATTTTTTTTTACTTTTCCTTCCTCACCTCAATTGTAAACCACTTTTGTGGGTTCACCCTAGAATTTTTGGAGGGTTTGAAAGCATAACCTTGGATTTTCATTCCTTTGTGGGTTTTTTCTTTATTCTTATGGGTATTCTTACTATGGTTAGGGATGATTCCTCCATATTTTGGTATATGTGATTTGAGATTGTAAGATCTCTATTTTGTGTTTAATTGGGGCTTTCATCTTTGACAAATTAATTTAGAACTTGAATAGGATCATATGATGTCTTATGAAAAATCTTCAAAGGCTTGGGAGGATTGAATTTTGTTTATCTTTGATGAATAATTTGTTTAAGATCTCTATTTTGTGTTTAATTGAGGCTTTCATCTTTGACGAATAATTTGGAACTTGAATAGGATCATATGATGTCTTATGAAAAATATTCAAAGGCTTGAGAGGATTGAATTTTTTCTCTTCTTCATATTGTTCACTTTTGGAAGAAAAAGCAATTATTTTTATTTGTTCAATTATTTTTTATTGCTTTCTTTCTTCATAGGAAAATATGAATTGAAATAAGGTTTGTGATGCCTTCATTTATAGCTTTTGTGGCATATGTGTAAATTTATGCAGTAGTAAATATTGTTGAGATCATTGATTTCTTGTATTGAAAGGAAAGCTTTAATTTTTGGTTGTATGTTGGATTTTATTGGGCTCTATGTAGAAAAAATTAGTTTTCAAATACTTCTTCAAATATTGTATAGTTTTGTGTTGAGTTCTCTTGGTAGGAGAATATAAATTTATTAATGGAGATGATGTAATACATTGATTATGTAGAAATCCTCCTTACCACTTTGTTAATCTAAGAGTAGTTTTTTATGAGAATTCCTTATGTGAAGCCATGAGAAGCTTGCAAGATAATTTTGATTTGAATCCTTTAATTAGTATTTGGATGAACCCTTGAGTTGTTTAGTTACATGAATTTTGTAGATCCATTATTTCTTCTCAATAACTTTGGGTTTACTAGAGTGGCATGAAACCACACTTATTCTTGATGATGCTAATATATTCAAGAAATGGCTCCCTTTCTATGGATCTTATTACATAGTTTTTTCTTGGAGATCATTAATGATGTTGAAGGGAATCATACAATATTATGAAAATGTGTTCAACCATGTATTGTATGAAATTGTGACAAAAATATAAACTTGTTCATGAAACTTAATTTTGGACAAAATGATTATTAAATGTGTTAAATCTATTTGAGTGAATATAGTGTTGTAAGATTGAAAATTTAAAATATGTATTTTATTATATTTAAATTATAAAAAATATAATTGTGGATTTTGATTAGGATTAGTATAAAATTTTGGTGAAATTTTTAGTTAGGAATATTTTTGGGAATTATATCAATGATGCATGTGAGAATTTAACTTTTTGCTTACCACTTATTGGAAAAAAAGGTTTTTGAATGTTAGTATATGGGAACCTAGGGTTGGTTCTTGTATTTTGTCCTAAGAAAAAATAGTCAATTTTCTTAGAACTAGTCAAATCTATGGGTATGTTGACACAATTTTGTAGCACTTTATAATACAAGATTACAATCTAGTAAGCATTCCCTTACTTGTAGGCATTGGGACTTCTTTAGAATAGTGTCCCAAATTAGATGATTATTGTGAAGTGATATATAGTGTTCCTTATTCTAGCATTGCTAGAAGTCTTACATATGTGATGGTATGTGCAATATTGGATATTACCCATGTAGCTTGGGAGTTCTAAGAAGTTTTATGTCTAACCCTAGTAAGGAAAATTCAAATTATGTCATTTGGGTGCTTAGATATTTGTAAGGAACTTTAGATTATTATATTTTATATCACAGGACTAATGATGTGGCAAGGTAATAGATTTATAGTAATTCATTCATTTTTATTGGGATAAATATTTAGATAGTATGAGTCTATTATTGGTTATGCATTCACTATGTTTGGTGTTGTAATTAGTTAGATGAGTAGGAGACAACCTAAATTTTTTATTTTATTATAGACTTGTAGAGTATATGATTACAACACATCATTGTAAAAAGGTGATGTGTCTATATAGAATATGCTCATATTTTGGTTTTATACAAATAAGATGATTTTTTACGTGATAGTAAGAGTATACTTTTTTTTTGACTAATATGCTCATACTAAATGCATTTATGTGTGGTATCATTTTTTCTATGAGATTGTAGAGGGTGGACATGTCATGGTTCAAAAGGTGGGCACTTTGGTTAATATTATGGATTAATTTACTATGATAATGTTCATAGAGAAATTATATTGGTGTAGGGAGGCCATGGTACTTGTCTCTCATAGTACTTGATTTATTTTATTTCATTTCATATTATGCAAATGTAATATATATTAGGTGGTAAAATGTTAGGACTAGGGGTGGTATTCACCTTGCAATCCTCTTAGAATATTATAATGTATCTATTTAATAGTTGATTAATTATGTGTATAGATCCAAGTAGCATGGAGATGGATAACTTAGATTTCCACATGGTGTTGGAGGGTAATTATAATTAATTATGATTCTCTACGTGCCTTCAAATATGTGTGTAAGTAGCATGATGTGGGAGGAATAATTGTAAGGAATAATTGGAAGCTTGGCATGAAGTAGGGTGAACCCACAAAAGTGGTTTACAATTAGAGTGAGGAAGGAAAAGTTGAAAAAAATGACCCCATGGTTTTTTTTTGTTTTAGGGGTTCGAACGAACTAATAGGTTCAAATGAAACAAAAGAGGGTTCACTAGAACCAAGGTTCAAGTGAACCCATTCAATGAACTTCCCACCATTCCCAAAAAAAAAAAAGGGAAAACGCTTTTTGAAAAGGGGTTCGAATGAACCAGGGTTTGAATGAACCCTGGTTCGAGTGAACCCTTGGGGGTTTGAATGAACCCCCCTTTTCCCACCTTTCGAATCTCTGGCACATAAAAACATTATAATTTTTCCCTTCGAATCTTGGGCTGAGGATGAAAATGTAGGAGACTTCACAAACCCAACTAGATGATGGTAGTCCTCAAAACAAGCTATCAAATGGATATAATTTTAATATGTTTTGGTTTTATCATGTATTTGTTTTTTTAGTTTTATTAAACATAGGTTTCTCACCGAAAATCAAGCCCTCTATTTTGCACATGTGGAAAAATAGTAGATTATAATTTTTTTTTTTGAAAAATATGAGTGCACCAGTTATTGAAGTCCTTGATCCAACAAAAAAAATAAAAATGAATTTCGATACATACAAAAAAAGTTACATGTTATACAATCCTCTTATGTCTGAATTGTAATTGGTTTGACTTCGAAACTCGATTAAGGAAAAAATATTCAATAAAACACTATCTAACTAATTGGAAGCACTAGATATTTTTTGGTTTTAGATTTAGATTTTTTTTTGGTTTTTTAAAGTATTTGGAAATCCAGACCACCATTGGCTTTGTAAAATTGGATGCATAGATTATAATGTAGATCATTGTTTATATAATGTTGTAATATCTTTCAAAACCTGCTTTATAATAACATCCGTGTTTCATTGAATTGATTTCAGGATGCCTCCATGTGTATGTAATTAAAAGTTGGAGGAGAAGGTGGATAATGGGAAGAAAACAAAAGGTGAGGAACACTTCTAGTAAATAGAAAGATGTTTGATTAGTAGGAAATGGGAGAAGGATCATAATCAAACTTTGTCATTATGTATGATTCTTTTGTTTGAATTCATTGTATTTTTTTCTGTATATATTAGGTGGACCATTTGAGATTAAATTACACATTTCAAATTAGGTATATAATTTTATATAAGTGCATGTAGATTTTGTCTTATTTATGATTAGATATATCTAATGTTGCTTCACATCTCCTTGCTTTTGTGGGATAGCTAATGGATTTTTGAATTTAATTTGATTTGACTTCATTTCATTTTGATTAGAAATAAGTTGTTATAATTTATATATGAAGTTAAAAAGTCAATCAATTTGTTTATGTTATAATTAATAGATATGCATGTCACTTGAAAAAATCACTTAATGAAGCTTATAGATTGATGTTAGAGAGAAGAGAATACCGTTTGTACATGTAAAGATAATATCATAATTTGTATTGCATTGTAATCACACATAGTATTACAAATTTCAACTTGATGAGACCCATAAATTGATACCAATAAGATGAGGGTTTGTAAATGTTTGGCTAAACAAGGCATTTCATAAGTATTTGGAGTGATAATATGTTTTAAACCAAAGGAAATTAAAAGGGTTAAGGATTTAAGAATTTAGAGAAACAAAATTGGAGACATTAGAAAGAATGTTAAAATTATATTCATAATATGGTCAAATTGACTATTTTTTAAATGTGTGACAAACCTAACAAATGCAATAAAGTTTAAATTCCATTTGGCAATATATAGATTGAATAATTTTGCATTAGTTGCATATCTAACAAATTCTATTGAAGATTGAATTGTATATGTCACATCCAAGGTTTGTTTAGAATGCTTATGTGATACCTTGGAATTCCTAATACTCTAAATGTGGGGAATAACTAAGAAACATGAATAACAAAATGCCAAGGACACCTCAAGATTAGCCAAAAGAGTGGTTCAACGAAAAGGAATGCAAATAAAATGAAACACAAATATTTTTACCTCCCTTGTTGTTGAAACTTCTTTGATTGGCCCTTGCTTGGATTGGTTGTGTGCTCCTTAGATGATTGTTTGAATGTCTATAATGCAAGCTTCAATATGCAAAATGATGGACAAAGATGGTTGAATGATTGAAAAAGGCTTGGACAGCATGTAGTTATGAGAGTGCAAAGTGTTGAGAATGCAAAATGACAGCATAAGGGTGCAAGATAGCTAAGTGTTGTGTAGGCAAATGGGCAGCATGTAGTTGCTCAAATCAAAAGTGTTGTGGAAATGCCCTTGAGGAGGGGGGATTTATAGAAGAATTTGAATTCTCTAGAGAATTCAAGGGTCAAGATTGATCCAACAAGGCCAAGATGAAGGGCTATGGTGGGTTGAGAACCCACAAGCCCTCACATCTTGACATGTGGAGGGTGAAGTGGACAAGAGGATATGAGGTGGATGAGTTGTCAAAAAGGTACATGAGGTGGAAAAGGACATGCACCTTGGGGATGAGAGGATTTCCACAAAAGGATTTCTTGTCCCCAAGTGGGAGTGAAGGGACTTTTGAGGAATTTAGAATTCTCAAAAATCTACATGGGAAAAGAAAGGTGGTTGGGGGGATAAATGTGAATTAAAAATTCACAATCCTAGGAGGATCTAGAGGATAAAAGGTGGGCTCCAAAAAGGTGGGACTTGGTCACATGTGGAGATTGTGACAAGTCCAAGGTTGGTCACATGTGGAGATTGTGACAAGTCCAAAGTTCTAGAAGCCTTGGAAGGATGGAATGTGAATTAAAAATTCACATATAAAAGAGGGGAATCTAGGAAGAATAAAAAAGGAATTAAAAATTCGAGAATGATTAGCTTAATTAATCAATAATTAGGAAGATAAATATGATTAAAAGCCAACTTGCAAAGTTGGAGGATGTAACATCCTAATCAAGGATTAGCATGCACATCCTTAATGAAGAAATGGAAATGGATTAGGATTAGATGAAAATGATGAGGAATTAAATAAATGTAATATTTATTTTAATTTATTTGATGAAAAGAGATTAGGAGGGTAAGGTATTTTATTAATTAAATACCCTTAGGATTTAAGTAATTAAAGATATTAAAAACAATAGTAATATTACTTTAATTAACCTGATTTAGATGAAAAGTGATAAATTTGGATAAATTAAGTGTCCAAATTTGGATGTCTACATTTTGCCCCTCTTTGAGATGGTGTTACGAAGTAGCATCATTTCAAAGAATATTAAAATATAGAACCTAGAAGAAGATGGTTAGATTGGAAAAGATGCCCCAGTTATCAAAGGGAGTGACTAGGAAGGGAAAAAGAAAATGATGAAAATTAGGGATGAAGGATGCCCCCTCGAGAGGACATGCGGGTTGAAGAGAACAGGTGTGTGCTCTCGAAATGGATGATGTGATGCAAGGGGAGATGAGGAAGATGATGTAAGGTGATGGGGAAGAGAGTAAGTGATATGGAAATGGATGAAGCACAAATGGATTTGAGGACAAAAGGTGATGTTGCCCCAGTCAAGGTACAAGCCAAAATGGGTTGATGATGGATGGAGTGTTGTCAATGGGGGAATTAAAGATCCCAAAACAACACAAGGATAGGGAAGGATACATCCCACCGAGTGGTATTGATGAGGGAAGGATACATCCCAAAACACCACTAAAGGATAGGGAAGAATACCTCTCGATGATGATGATGAAAGTGTTGTTGATGAGGGAAGGATACACCCCAAAACAACACCAAAGGGATAGGGAAGAATACCTCCCGATGATGATGATGAAAGTGTTGTTGATGAGGGAAAGATACATCCCAAAACAACACCAAAGGTATAGGGAATGATACTAATGGATGATGATGATGATGGGTCAAGGCTGATAACAAGACTGAGAAGTAGACCAAAGATATGATTAGATGATTCGGGCTAAGTGGAATGGATGGAGATTGGATAGAGATAAGGATGAAGGATGAATGCTGGATGGATGGGGGGATACATGCAAGACGATAGAATGGAGAACGAGATGCAATTCTAAATGCAATTTATCATCTTTGGAGCACTGGTTTTTGCTATAGCATCAAACACAAGACACCAGGGTATGAAGAACCAAGGCGTAATTGTGTCTAATGCATCAAATAAACAAACAGACAAGAAGGCTATCCCAACACCCCAAGGTCAGAAAGATCTTGGTCGGGCCAGGTATTGAGATAACCACAAGCACAAAAGGATGCCCCAGCATAACACAAGACCTCAGGGATCTTGGTGGGTACTACGTGGGACAACCAAGAAGACACAAATAGACATAAAAAGATCAAGATATGTCCCTATGTTGACCAATCAAAACACACCACAATATGATGGATTATGGCGGCCTTGACAAGTGATGATAGGGAGCTCAAATGATAAACAAAATTCAAAAGTATCAAAATATCACAATCAATGTCAAACGTCCATTGCCATAGGATCAAGGGGATAGATGGGATTGATGAGGTCTGTTAGGAAGGATACATCCTGTTGAGACCCAAGATGATGGATATTAAAAGATCGTTATGACGCAGGATGTTCAAAATTGATTGGATTTCATGATACAAGTGGATCTCGTTTGTTAAGAACCAGCTAGATAAGGGCATAGCTTGATGTCACAACAGATGAGAGACATGACAAGAGAAGAGACTTGGATGGATGGTAAAGACGGGACAGACAATAGGAACAAGAGTTAAAGACTGATGATGGAACCCCGGGGGTAGATCAAATGATCGACCTTGCCTACGTGAAAGCGCAGGGGCAACGTAGTTCGACTAAAGACCGACAACAAATGATGGATGAAAGAGGATGAAATGACCCTAGATAAGGGGGTAAAATGATTGGACCGACATGATGGGACAAGATAGATGAATGATGAAGTGATAAGATAGATGATGTTGGACGATAATGACTATATAAAGCTCAGGGATGGGATAGTTATCCAAATCATCAAAGATGAAGTGGGCAAATGACATGCCATATAGATGAATGGTGAAATGATGAACAATGAGATAGAAAAGATGTGCAAAAGAAGCAGAAGTGATGACGATAAGATGGATGACATTGGATTGCATGGGGTAAAGCCTATAGCCAGATACCAATGACAAGGGATTAGGAGATGGGATGAGGATAAAGATGGAAGATTGGATAAAGATATAGGGATGGGGGATGGGAGGGATTGTTTGGATGGATAAGAATATAAGGATTGGGAGATGAAAGGGATGCTATGATAGATGGAGAAATGGAAGGGATGCTAGGGTAGATGGGGAGATGGAAGAAGGATGAAGGGATGGGGGGAAAAAGGCAAACAAAGGATAAAGGATGATAAGATGATGATAGGATAAGTCGATAAAAAGATGGGACTGATATGACAAGATAGGATAGACGTGTTGGATTGGATAGGATGGTGATGATCACATAAAGCTCAGGGATGGGATAGTTATCCAAAACATTAAAATGCCTTGGGAGGATGATATGATAGATAGATGAGTGATGAAAATTGATAGGAGATTGGAAATATGTGCAAGAGAGAAGCAGGGGTAATGACGATGAGAGAAATGGCATTGGATGGATGAGAATATAAGGATTGGGAGATGAAAGGGATGCCAGGATAGCTAGATACGAAGAGAAAGATGGGGAGATGGAAGGGACGCTGGGATAGATGGATAGGGACAAAAGGATTGGGAGATGAAAGGGATACTAGGATAGATGGATACGAAGAGAAAGATGGGGAGATAGAAGGGATGATGTGATAGATGGATAGGGACATGAAGGGATGTTGTGATGGATGATGTCTCCAAGGACTATGTCACAAAGGAAGCAGATGCCCCCACTCTAGATATGTCATATATGAGGAGGCATCAGGGATGGAAGACAAGTGGATGGAAAGATCAAGGAGATAACTAGATGAGGATAGGATGGGTGACTAAAGAATGTGATAGAGCATGGATGAAGGGAATGTATACCAATAGGTGTCCAAAGCATGTATAGATAGGTGCCCCAATTTTGATCAAGATCACAAGAAGGATGAAGGGGATGGGAGATAAATGGGATATGATGGTAGGATGTGGAAAATAGGAGGGATGGAGGGATTTATGAAGAGGACGGATAACAAGAAGATGGGTGCATAGCTAGAAGCATAGTGGATGGAGGGAATGCATATCAGGAAGTTGCCCCCAAGTGCAAATGGGGATTTACACATGACGCCTGTTTGCCAGGTTTTCATCATGGTACTTATCCAAGGCGCTTGTTTGCCAAGTTTTCACCATTGGACGAATTATTTCTCTTTTTTTTTTTCTTTCCTCGCTAATTTTTCGACTTTTGACTTTTGGATTTTGACTCTTTGACGTCAAGTAAAAGGAGATGGGTGGGCGATTACGTGATAAGGATCAAGGTGTTAAGAGCCCATGTTTGAAGTGATCGCTGGATGTTGGTACAACCTTATTAGGATAAATGGATTATGCATGAGGATGAATTAGGGGGATTTGAGAGGGGAGATACATGGGATAATGGATGGGATGCTGCGAAGGGTATGGATGGAATGATGGGGTGGATATATGATGGGGAGATGCGTTCAGGACCAACATTGGCACATGTGGTGGTGGATGTGGAAAAATAAGAGGATTACGGGATGGAGAATGTGGGAATAATGGAGGAGATGGAATGGTGAATTTCGGGACATAGGGACCCAAGACAGATGTAGGAGATGAAAGGGGTGTATGATTAGCTTGTGGATTAGCGACTTTGGATGTTCTTACTGATTTTTCATGTGATGGCATTACATCTTTTTTCTTTGGGATCCACATGGTTTTGATCTTTGCTTTGGTGGGCCTTTGTGGCCTACAAATTTTATTTAGATTTAGATTTTTCTTCTCTTCACCATGTATTTTAGAGGGGACATGGGGAGCCGTAAATTCATGTGGATGCTTAGATTTATGCATTTTTTCTTTAACAGCCAAAGTGCTTTTAGTAGCAATGGGATGGGTGTGAATGGATGGATGATGTGGAGGACACATGAATGGAGGGATGGAGGTAAGATTTTTAGGATGATATGTGGATGGATGATGTACAGGTACGTGCCTTTGTTGATCCTAATTAGGGAACATGAGAGTGGAATAGTTATGATGGGCAACATGGATAGGTGATGGATGGATGAAAGGATGGATAGGACGAGATGGAGGAGGTGATTTTGGGATATAAGGGCCCAAAATAGACTTAGGACTTGGAGGATATGGGATGGGGGATGAGGGGACATAATGACCCAATATGGATGGAGCAGATGAAGGAGGAAGATGGACGGTTGTTTTGAGGTGATATGATAGAGGAGGAGGGATGGCCACATATGATCCGGTGGGGCGATGGGAAGAACCGATATTTCTTTTGGAAAAGGCTAGTTGAGGATGCCTAGAGGTTGTACCAACATTTTTGGATTGTGAGTCGTGAGTAGTACATCCAAGACCTTGCGGATACAAGTGTTCTTTAGCTTGGATGGGCTCTATAATACCTTGCTCGTGAAGTCCTAAACCTTTTCCTTGGTAGTTCATTCTCTTGAGCATTTGATCTAGGACAGGATTTTTGTTATTCTGGAAGAATGATGCGAGCTCATTATTAGGTGGAAGAGGAGGGTTGGTGTATATGCTTTGTTTTTCTTCTGCGAGGAGACCACCATGGAGGAATGTGAGAGGACCAAGGGGATATGCAAGTGGTGTGGGGAGAACATTTTTAGGCGATGATGAGGGATCATGAGAAGGAGATGATGGGATAGCAACATCAGGAGAGGGATTAGGGGCCATGATAGGATTTGGATTTGTGGTAGTAGGCTCATGCGATGGAGATGGAGATGGAGCAGTGGAAGCTTGAATGACAAGAGGATCATGGGATGGAATGGATGGGGGATTGTGATCTTGAGGTGGACTAGATGGGATGGCAAGATCTTGATCTGGAGAAGGGGATATGCTGGCATGCTTTGGATTAGACTCTTGGCATGACTCATCATGTGTGGAAGGCATGGTAATGGTGTCTTGTTGGGACTCTTCAAGTGGGGAAGATGGAGGGATGGAAGATCCATGAGGTTCATTGGAATCAGTTTTGGTGCTACGGGGAGGGGGAGGAGTGGATTCGGGGTGGATTCAGGAGTAGAGGAGTGGGATTGACTTGGGCATCTTGATGGATTCATGGCTCTGGCGGTAGGAGATGTGGGTTCAATGGATTTAGTGGGTTCAATGGTTCTCCACAATGGTTTGATCAGTGCTAGGGGTGGTAACAACAATGATAGGTGTGGTATGGAGAAGGGTCTCATCACTAGTGACCGTGGATAATGGATCTAGATGGCATGGTTCCATGACTGCAAGATGTGGAGTTGGGGATGGCTTCTTTGTAATTAGTCCTTGGAGAACTTCTGAAACGAGAGACTTGCATATGGTTGGCTTGGCTAGGGTGGTAGAAATGGATGAGGGATTATGGATTGGTGGACTGGGGTTAGATGGAGGAATGGGATTGAATGTAGGACTATGAGTAGATGGGGGATTAGAATTGGATGGAGGACTAGGAGTAGATGGAGGACTAGGATTGGATGGAGGGTTAAGGTAAGGATATTGGAGTGGTGAATTAAGATAGGGGGACATGGATTGTGGATTAAGACAAGAGGATATAGGTGGTGTAGTGGAACAAGAGGATGTGGGGGATGAATTATAATAAGGGTATTGGGATGGTGGATTAGGATGAGGATATGTGGGTGTAGGATTAAGGTAGAAAGGGTGTGGATGTAGGATTAGATAGGAAGGTACGAATGTAGGATTAGAGTGCATAGATTGGCATGGAAGATTAGGGTAGTGGGTATATGCGGATGAAGGATTTAGATAGGAGGATGTGGATGGGGGATTAGGATAGGGGTATTGAGATGGTGGACTAGGATAAGAGGATGCGGGTGTTGGATAAGAGGATGATGTAGATGAAGGGTATGATGGATATGATGGATATCCCTTGTCAAAGGTAGTAGAAGCAACGTGATTAAACATGGATGAAGACATAACGGGATAACTCGAGGGGGTGATTGGATTTTGGAAAGTGGGTGGAGAAAGCTTGCTAGCAATGATAGTGTCAAGGGGGTCTATGTCATATTCCTCTTGATCAACAAGACTTTCGTTATCATTGTCCATGTAATTAAGGTTTCCCTTGACTACTATTGATGGAGGATGAGGATTCATGATGGTGAAAGGATAAAGAGGGTGGATAAAAGATTTTGGATGGGAACGGATTAAAGCTCAAATTGGGATTTTGGTCCAGCTCAGATCAAGATTGGACTAAAGCTCAGATTAGGATGATTGGATGGGATTGCTTTGATTTTGACAGGATTCGGTAGACAGATGATTGGATCGGGTAGATGACTTGATGAATTTGATTAAAGTACTAGATCAGTTTGATTGGATAGGATTGGATTTGATTAGGTTTGGATTTGATTGGGTAAGGATTGGATTTGGAATTGGATTGGAATTGGATTGGATTTGATTGG
>VDFB02270651.1:211447625-211546449 GCA_007258455.2 Sequoia sempervirens | reverse complement strand
CTGGGCTGATCAATGGCATGATTATCTCCCTTGATTAATTAGGGAGTTTAACTTCATCATTAGTCTTTAAAATACCATGTATAAAACCCTTAAGAAAAGGATAAAAATTATGGCAATAAAACATCAACACTGCATAATTATCTCATTAATATCATCATAAACTAACACATTTAACATAAACCATTACTTCAAATATATCTACCAATTTAGCTAAACATAAAGCAAAGTAAGTAAATATATTAGTCTATAGTCTACCACCAGTCATGTTAATTAACAAAAATAAAAAGTAATTTAAACATAAAATGATTTAAATGAAAGTATCCCTCTACCTCTCATCATTCTTCCCCACATGTAATGGACCATGTCCTCATGGTTCCTTGTCTTTGTTTAGTGCCTCCATCCAAATGCAATAGTCGAACACTCCTTCCCTATACTGGTGCAACAATCTACTATTGAGTGCAAAGCCATGGTTTTGTCTTAGCTTTTCAAACCATGGTCTTATCACTCCCTCAGGTACATTAGGTGATTCCTTGAGCTTTGGGGTAGGCATAATGATAATTGGCATTTTGAACTGCATTCCAACCCAAAATTCTTGTTGTTGCTCAATCAAAGCAATCACATGTATGAATCTTATCAAATTCCATCTGAGATTATTTGGACTTATTGGCTCTCTTCTTCTTACTGACTCAGGAAAAAGTTGATATCTTTCCTCACAATATTTTATTGCCAATGGGGGAAGTGTCCCTTCTATATTCTGGAATGTAGATATACTATTGAGCAATTTTGAAACATAAAGAGGATTAATGTGATTTAGCCTTACCATGGATCATACCATTTTGATATATTTCTCTGCATGAGGAATTTTGGGCCTCATTGGTAAACCATACTTTTTCTGAGCCTCCTTATATTTTTCCATTCTACTTGACCATTCAACCTGATTCTGCATTACGGAGACAAAGGACCTGATTTTTAGCTCACCAACATAAACATTCAATAGAGAATCATTGTTATCTCCCATTAAAAACCCATGCTGAAAAAACTCACACATTTGATTTTGAATGTGAGGGTGGCTATGGAAGTAATCCTGTAGAAAATATCTATCATTGTGATTATCCAGGCTTCTCCCTAAAATTAATTGATTAAGCTTCCATTCTAGAAACTCCTCTCTAAGGAACAAAGCATATACCCCTGTTGGTCTTCTCGTCAAAAGCATCACATAACTTATCTCTACTGCTTGCTCAAGTCTTCTTTCAATCTCATTTTTCTCTTTCTCCAGCTTCTGCACTTTCTCTTTCAGTTGATTATTTTCATGTTTGAATTTCAGGGCTGCTAGGGAGAGATATGTAGGTTGGGTTCTTGGTGGATCATCTGATGGAATGTTAGATAGAATGGGAGGCAGAGCAAGGCAATGTGGTGGGGCTGCAAAAGTAGATGGTTCTTGTGAATAAAACCACATAGATTTTGTTTTAATTGCTCTTCCTTTTTCTCCAATTCTTCTTTTAATTTTGTAATTTCCTCAACATTTGCTAATGCTTGCACACTAGCTTGTTGTAGGGCATCCTCAATTTTATTTAATTTCTCTCTATACCTTGCTTCACTTTGTTCAATTTGTCTTTCCATTTCCTGAGTTTTGTTTAGGGATTGTTGCAATTCTTCTTTTTTTCTCAATTTTTCTTCAAGGAATTGCATGTTCTTCCTTTCTTGCTCTAATTCAGCTTCCAATCGGGACATTTTCATAGCCCTTAACAATTCCTCAGTTTCTAATTCCTCTTCATTCAATTTTTCATGGATTTATTCTTCTTGAATCAATGGTTCTTTTCCTTTTCCTTTCTCATAAGGCGGAGAAGGTGTAGCAGATCTCATGGTCTCGTCTTGTTCAAATTCCTCTGATGCTTCTTGCTCTTCAGATTGTGCCTCAGACTCTTCAGTAGAGTCATGGATTTAAAAAATAGGCGTTCTTTGAAGAGTCAACATTGGGCCTTTGGGAGGGCTTTGAGGCTACTCAGGAGAATGCATTTGTGTGTGGGTTTCCTCATGGCCTACAACAGTTTGTGTCGGGCTTTCAGAAATAGGGGTTTGAATTGCAGGTGTCTCTTTAGGGGTGGACACAATGGTCTCAGCATGGCTAGGGCTTTCTTCATGCAAACCTTGATTTTTAATTTGGGAACTAGTACGACTTACCTTAGAGGATTCTTGTAATTTTATTTTACCCCTCTTCTTTTCTCCCTAGGAAGATTCACCTTTCTCAATCTTTGACTTTTTTGCTATGGGCCCCCTTGTTGGTTTCCCTTTTTTTTTCTATGGGTGCAAACAAAAATTCTAACTAGCCCTATTTCTCATATTCTTTCTTTAAGAAATGGTTCTTAATTATTAAATGAATTAATCCCTGGTATTTCATGGAAGACTCCCCTCTAGAATTTACTCTTAAAATCATGGAAGAAATTTGTTGGAACAAAAATGCTAGCAGATTTATTCTAGCATTGGGTTTTGTCTATCCATACCTTAAATGTATCAATAGTTGCATTCTTGACCCTAATATAGTGTCGTACTATCCTTCACAGGTGAAGAATTTCATGAGCTATGTTGCATAAGTTCTCCATGGCTCGTCCAAACTGTGACGAGCTATTCTGCGTTGGTCTCCCTTATGCATCAAAATTTTTGGCCTCCTTTCTAGTTCTTGGTGAAATCCTACCACCAACTTTTCAAACTTGATTCAACCCTTGTTAACTAGTTTTCCTTTAGCTGGAATTCCAGAAATTTCACTTATTATTTCCAGAGTGAGTTCAATGATTTCACCCCTCACTTTAGTGACATTCACGTGAAAATTTCTCACAAATTCCTCTATGATTTCTGGTTGAAAACCTTCATATTTCATTATAAAATCCAACCATCCAGCTTCCCTTAACAATCTCTTGGTTTATGAATCAAGAGTGAAGTTTTCTGGCTCTGCATTCCTCTTGTTCCCCATTTCTTCCTATCAATAATGGCGGACTTCAACAATGGCGGACTTCAATTGGTGGATTGAATTACTTAGCAAAATTTGGAATGTCTTTTTCCTTATTTTTGGAGCAACCATTTTAAAAATGACACGATGTGTCATTAATTTCTTGCATTAATTTACCTTACTGCTCTGGACGATTCACATGCCACAAAATGAAGTTGCAATCTAATTCACAAGGTTGGCGGCATCTTTTACACTTGTCAACATGAACTTGGAAAGATTTTGAAAAGACAACGAATTGTAATAAGACCCGTTATTATTACTGACATAATCCAATGTCACATCATTCCTTATATCAATTGTCCCACCACTTTTTGAAATGATTAAAAGTCATTTATTATCATTATTAATAACAATATGGCAGAGATGTCTAGACTTATAAATATTTACCTATTTGACATTAGTCTAACTACTTTAGAAAATAATATTCAAAAATAATATTCACATTAAATGCACACCTCTATTTATTTCGAGCCTTCAAGTTCTTCAGGAGTTTTGGAGGATCATTCAGGAGCTCTTAGGAGCTTAGAACTTTAGGAGTCTTCAGGAGCTATCGAGCCAAATAGAGTCTTCAGAGTCTTTAGTCTTCAGGATCTTCAGGAGCCTTCAAGAGCTTTTGGGAGCTCTTCAGGAGCCTTGAGGAGCTATCTATCGAAACAAAGTCTTCAGGATCTTCAGGAGCCTTTAGGAGCTTTTGGGAGCTCTTTAGGAGCTTTTAGGAGTTAACTTAGATAGACTGCCATTTGCTAGTTTTTAGTCATCTTTTTTTTTTTTTGAAAGTGAACCACCATTTACTGGTTTTTAATTTACTTCCTTTTTTCACAAGGAAAACCACCATTTGCTGGTTTTCAATTTACCTTGTTTATTCATTCCTTCTTCAAAGGTTCAAAGATCTTCTCTCATGGAAGAGATGTCTTCCATGAGAAAATGTTCAATTCTATGTTGCAGATCATCTAGAAATTCCTCCTTTGTTGCTAGCTTATGATATGTCTTTAGTCAATGACCATGAATGAGCATAACTCTATTTTCTCCATCAATCGGAACCAATTGGACAACTCTATTTTCAAATATTTGTTCTATCTCATAGGGTCCTAGCCATCTGGTATGGAACTTCCCCTTAAACTCTTCAAATTTGGAGTCAAATAACAATGTCCAATCTCCTTCTTTGAACTATTTGAACACAATATGTTTATTGTGTCATTCCTTTGCTTTTGAATCACCTTTGTATGTTGAAGTTCCTCCATTCTCATTTCATCAAGTCTATTGAGCTGCAAAATTCTACTTTTCTCTAACTCTAGTAAATCAATTCCAACTTCTATTTATTTTTTCAGTGTTCTTAATTCAAATTCTATTGGCATGGCTGGTTTCTTCCCATACACAATGATAGGTTAGGGGTTGGATGAGGCACTCATTGCCCCATGCTCTGAGTCCTTGCTCCTAAGAACTTCTAGGTGTCTCTTCCACCTTGTCCTAGTGGTCCTGCCTCAGGTTTAAGTGCCACTACTCCTACTGACCAACCCCACTATCAACATGCTTTCCTTCTACCAAGTCAACCTTGGTGCTTTGCCACATACTCTCTATTGACCCTTATTCTTCTTTAAAGGCCAAATATCCTCAACCTTCAGCTAGGTTCTTGCAGGGTTGTGGAAGTGTTGTAAAAGCTTCAAAATAGCCTATCTAGGGTCCTTGTGCAATCACATGTCTCCAATTTCCCATCGCTCCCACCAACTTCTTTCCTAGGGTTAGAAAGGTTACAAGCCTTGAGCCCTAATTAGGCCTCTTAACCCAAAAGAAATACAATTTCCTCCAAAACCCACCAAATGACCTAGGTTCTTTGTTTAGGGTTTGTCTTTCTCATGCCCACTCCTTAAAGATTTTTAGGTTTTTAAGCCTGCACAGCCCGTACACTGTCCACACACAAAATTGACCCAAAAGCAAGGGTTTGTAAGCTTTCCCAAGCTGATTTCAGACTGTCAGAGTTTTCTCACCCCACATGGATTGGTGGAGCCTCCTCCTAGTCACCAGGCTTTGCCAAGACCCCTAACTAAATTCTCCAAAAATAATTTCTTCAAAAACTAAGCACCCCTGCAAGTTATGTATCTTTTACTCCTGGTCTTCCCTAGTCGGACCCTGCCTGGCTCGCCTAGGGCAAGACATTGCTAGCAGCTATTGAACTCACACAAGCCCTACAAGCTATCATATTTACACTAAGGGAGCCTAGTCACTATTCCCAAAGGGCCATACAATTTGTATGGTGGGAAAGTTCTCTAGGACTCCATTCTCTCAAAACTGCCTGATTCAGGCCAGAAAAAGATAGAAAACAAACTATTTACAAATAAAAGATGAAAACGATTTACAAAGACAAATGGATGGCACACTAAGCTTGAAAAATATTCACACTACATTCTACAAACAAAATAACAGTAGTTTTACTCCATGAAAGCACAATTTGGATGCAAAAAATTAGAAAACTACCTCTCAGAACGCTGTTTCCATCAAATTTACAAGATTTCACCAAAACACTAAATCTTCCAACCCTGCTCCAGGGTCGAGTCATCCCTTAAATAGGATCCAAAAATAGTTGAGCTTCTTGGGTCGAGCCTTTAGATGACCTAAAACAAAAATTATCAAACCCACTGTGTTTTTCAATCTTTGGCAACTTTTTACCATTCAGCAAAATGAGCCTCTAAACTTATTGAACTCTTGACAACCTCTTTCCCAAAGAACAAAAACACCTCTAAGCTCAACACTAAATGGTCTACATGACCTTATGACAACAAAACAAAAATTAACCCTCTAGGTTTCTTCTTTACCTAAGAAACGCCTGTTGTTCCTAGGTGCTCCTGCACCATTATACCTATGTTTTCGAGGTCTTTGGCCAACATAATTAAGCTCCTCTTCGACCACTGGTGGTTTCTTCATATTGCTTTTTATCCCAGCCAAAAGATTACAAGAACTTGTTGAGTGTGGTTTCTCACAAATCTCATAGACATCAACTTGATTCAATGGACATTCTCTTAAAAGGTGTTTCCCCTACACTTGGAGCAATAAATAGAAAATGGTTCAGTGCTCTTCTTATCTCCTTGCATGTTGAGATGAAGAAGTAAATCAGTCTTCATGTTTTCTAATTCCTCCATTACTTCTGATACATCAGTGGTATGAGCCTTGTTTCTTCTGGAGTTTCTAGTCCCTACCCTAGTTCTAGAGTAGTTTCTACATATCTCAACAATGTCATCCAAGGAAAGCTTGTTAATGTCTCCCTTTCCCATAAGATTCAAGGACTCTCTTGATTCATCATCAATTCCTCTTAGG
The DNA here is from genome assembly GCA_007258455.2 of Sequoia sempervirens. Classification (NCBI taxonomy): domain Eukaryota; kingdom Viridiplantae; phylum Streptophyta; class Pinopsida; order Cupressales; family Cupressaceae; genus Sequoia; species Sequoia sempervirens. The sequence continues at coordinate 211,540,136 of VDFB02270651.1, read as the reverse complement.
AAAATTGTTTTGCTAATTTCATTATCCAACCCATTAGTACACCTCTGATGCACAAACTAGGAACCTATCAGCATAGTCTTCTAAACTTTCATCCTCCATTTGCCTTATTCAAAACAATTCCTCCTTCCTATCCCTTAACAATAATCTTGGTATTTTCCAAGAATTGGTTTCCATTTTCTACCAAGTTCCAATTGTTCCTACTTAAACCCATGAACCATCATAAAGTTGACTCTTTCAAAGTAGAAGGAAACAACTTCAACTTTTGATTATCATTTGTGTAATCATAGGTTTGGCACAAAACTTTGAACTCAAAAAAGAATTGATCGGGATCTTCTGAAGTCTTTCCCCTAAAGGTAGGTAAAACCGAGAGTGAAATATTCTTCATAGGAGGCTCACCAATCTGTCTTTCAAGATTTATAGGATAAGAAAAGGTCCTATTTACTAGGGGACGTTTTGATTGGTCAGCCATTTCTTCTTCCTAAAATGGATCTCTATTCTCTTCTTGATTTTCTATCTGATGTTCTTGATTATCTTCTTGATTTTCAATCTAGTATTCTTGAATATCTTCTTGATCAAAATCAAGATTTCTTCAAAAATTAATGTTTCGTAAACCTCCCTAGATGGTCTCTATCTCGTCTCATCCACAATTCAAGTCTATCTTCCTTATCAAAACTAAGGCTTCACACTTAGTAGCTAGATCTTTTAATCCCTAGAAATGACACCAAAAATGATGGGCAAGGTCGTTAATGTCACAATTTGCATCATTTAGTCAATTATTTATCGAACCGGGTGTGTCTCAGAGCTATATGCAATAAGGATGGTTGTCACAGATTTTTGGGGGGTTTTGCATTATAAAAAATGACTTTAGGTATCGATTTGTCTCCTTTAGGAGCTTTCAAAAGCTCTCAGGAGCTTTTCAGGAGCTCTCAGGAGCTGAACTGTAGTGACTAATTCCTAAGGATTTATTTTATCTTATTTCCTAAATTAAAGTTTTGTTGACTTATTTCTGACTTCATTGTTCTTGATTGAGACCGATTCATGGAGAAGACTAACATTTACTTTAATTTTTAATCTAAAATACAAAATCCAAATTAATTCTATTTTGCTTTCAAAAGAAATCTATCTTAAGATTTGCTGGAAATTAAATGGTATTTTAAGAACAAAAATGAACTATAAGGAAATGACAATTAATCTAGAAAACATAAATACTAATTTCCATGAATAGATTTCAAACAAACTTCAATTCCATCTTTCCATAAGTTCCCATCATTGTTTCTAATTAAACCCAACAAATAATTACCAAACTTAATTCTTACAAACAACATCTAAATCTGATTAATTTAATAAACCTTACAACGAATCTAACCACGATGAACTAAACTTAAAAGTGATTCAAGCAGAATTAACTATCCAAATTTAACATCAAATAAAATGAAAATGATTCAACAACTTAAGATTCCAAAATTAACATCTAATGCTTCAGATTTAATATCAATGAACAAAAATAACATAACTCGGTAAAATACCAACACTTGATCAATCCCTTTGGTTGAGCGAGCCCTGCTCTTCCTCAGGTAAGATCTCTTAAAATAGTGATTCGAGTTAACTTCTTGCTTTCATTCAAATTGATCAAAGTGGGACGCAAAACAAACTATTTCCATCAAATTACAGAATTCTGATTGAAATTATCTAACTCCTATCTAAAACCGAAACATGGATATTTATAACTATATCCTTATTAAATTCCCAACATGGCGTTAACTACCAAGATTCAAGGTGTCTGAACTAGAGATTTAAATAAAACTAAATCAGAACTAAAACAGGACTAAAACAGGACTAAAACAGGACTAAGAATAAACATGGAGAAATATGCCAGATCGGTGCTGGGAGTAGAAGATCCTAAACTAACTACAAAGAAACCAATTTGGACTTGAGTGATTCATCATCCAGCTGGGTTGATCAATGGTGTGATTATCTCCCTTGATTAAATAGGGAGTTTAACTTCATCATCAGTCTTTAAAATACCATGTATAAAACCCTTAAGAAAAGGATAAAAATTATGGCAGTAAAAGATCAACACTACATAATTATCTCATTAATATCATCATAAAGTAACAAATTTAACATAAACCATTACTTGAAATATATTTACCAATTTAGCTAAACATAAAGCAAAGTAAGTACATGTATTAGTCTATAGTCTACCGCCAGTCATGTTAATTAACAAAAATAACAAGTCTTTTAAACATAAAATGATTTAAATGAAAGTATCCATGTTCCTCTCATCATTCTTGCCCACTTGTTATGGACCATGTCCTCATGGTTCCTCATCAAGAATTATGGTGGTCTCCTTGTCCTTGTTTAGTGCCTCCATCCAAATGCAACAGTTGAACACTCCTTCCATGTACTGGTGCAAAAATCTGCTATTGAGTGCAAAGCCATGGTTTTGTCTTAGCTTTTCAAACCATGGTCTTATTACTCCCTCAGGTAAATTGGGTGATTCCTTGAGCTTTGGGGCGGGCATAATGATAATTGGAATTTTGAACTGCATGCCAACCCATAATTCTCGTTGTTGCTCAATCAAAGTGATCACATGTCTGACTCTTATCAAAGTCCATTTGAGATTGTTTGGAATTATTGGGTCTCTTCTTCTTACTAACTTAGGAATGAGTTGATATCTTTCCTCACAGGATTTTATTGCCAATGGGGGAAGTGTCCCTTCTATATTCTGGAATGTAGATATACTATTGAGCAAGTTGTAAACATAAAGAGGATTAATGTGATTTAGCCTTACCACAGATTGTACCATTTTGATATATTTCTCTACACAAGGCATTTCCAGCGTAATTGGTAAACCATACTTTTTCTGAGCCTCCTTATATTTTTCCATTCTACTTGACCATTCAACCTGATTTTGCATTAAGGAGACAAAGGACCTAATTTGCAGGTCACCAACATAAACATTCAACAGAGAATCATTGTTATCTCCCATTAAAAACCCATGCTGTAAAAACTCACACATTTGATTTTTAATGTGAGGGTGGCTATGGAAGTAATCCTGCAGAAAATCTCTATCATTGTGATAATCCAGGCTTCTCCCCAAAATTAATTGATTAAGCTTCCATTCTAGAAACTTCTCTCTAAGAAACAAAGCATATACCCCTATTGGTATTCTCATCGAAAGCATCGTAAAAATTATCTCTACTGCTTGCTCAAGTCTTCTTTCAATCTCATTTTTCTCTTTCTCCAGCTTCTACACTTGCTCTTTCAGTTGATTATGTTCATGTTTGAATTTCAGGGCTGCCAGGGAGAGATATGCAGGTTGGGTTCTTGGTGGATCATCTGATGGAATGTAAGATGGAATGGGAGGAAGAGCAAGGTAGTGTGGTGGGGCCACAAAAGTAGAGGCTTCTTATGAATAAAACCACATAGATTGTTGTTTTAATTGCTCTTCCTTTTGCTGCAATTCTTCTTTTAATTTTGTAATTTCCTCAGTATTTTCTAATGCTTGCACACTACCTTGTTGTAGGGTGTCCTCAATTTATTCAATTGATCTCTATACCTTGCTTCACTTTGTTCAATTTTTCTTTCCATTTCTTGAGTTTTGTTGAGGGATTGTTGCAATTCTTCTTCTTTTTTTCTCAATTTTTCTTCAAGGAATTGCATGTTCTTCCTTTCTTGCTCTAATTTAGCTTCCAATCGGGACATTTTCATAGCCCTTAACAATTCCTCAGTTTCTAATTCCTCTTCATTCAATTTTTCATGGATTTCTTCTTCTTGAATCAATGGTGTTTTTCCTTTTCTTTTCTCATAAGGCGGAAAAGTTGTAGGGGATCTCACGGTCTCCTCTCGTGCAAATTCCTCTGATGCTTCTTGCTCTTTAGATTGTGCCTCAGACTCTTCAGCAAAGTCATGGATTTAAAAAATAGGGGTTCTTTCAGGAGTTGGCATTGGGAATTCAGGAAGGATTTGAGGCTACTAAGGAGAATGTATTGGTGTGCAAGTTTCCTCATGGCCTATCATAGTTTCTATTAGGCTTTCAAAAATAGGGGTTTGAATTGCAGGTGTCTCTTTAGGGGTGGACAATACGGTTTCAACATGGCTAGGGCTTTCTTCATGCAAACCTTTCTTTTTCTTTTTGGAACTAGTACGAGTTACCCTAGACGATTCTTGTAATTTTATTTTACCCCTCTTCTATTCTCCTTTGGAATATTCACCTTTCTCAATCTTTGACCTTTTTGCTATGGGCCCCCTTGTGGGTTTCCCTTTTTGCTTTTCTATGGGTGCAGACAAAAATTCTAACCAACCCTGTTTCCCAGATTCTTTCTTTAAGAAATGGTGCTTAATTATTAAATGAATTAACCCCTGGTATTTCATGGAATAATCCCCTCTAGAATTTACTCTTAAAATCATGGAAGCAATTTTTTGGAACAAAAATATTGGCAGATTTATTCTAGTGGAGGGTTTTGTCCATCCATACCGTAAATGTATCAATAGCCACATTCTCGACCCTAATATAGTGCCATACTTTCCTTCATAGGTGAAGAATTTCATGAGCCATGTTGAAGAAGTTCTCCATGGCTTGTCCAAACTGTGACGATCTATTCCGCATTGGTCTCCCTTATGCATCTGAATTTCTAACCTACTTTCTAGTTCTTGGTGAAATGTTGCCACCAGCTTTTCAAACTTGACTCGACCCTTGTTAACTAGTTTTCCTTTAGCTAGAATTCCAGAAATTTCACTTATTATTTCCAGAGTGACTTCAATGATTTCACCCCTCACTCTGGTGACATTCACATGAAAATTTCTCAGAAATTCCTCTATGATTTTTGGCTGAAAACCTTCATATTTCATTATAAAATCCAGCCATCCAGCTTTCCTTAACAATCTCCTGGTTTCTGAATCAAGAGTGAAGTTTTTTGGCTCTGCATTCCTCTCGTTCCCCATTTCTTCCTATCAACAATGGTGGACTTCAATAATGGCGGACTTCAACTGACGGATTGAATTACTTAGCAAAATGTGGAATGATTTTTCCTTGTTTTTGTAATAGCCATTTTGAAAATGACATGACATTTCATTAATTTCTTGCATTAATTTCCCTTACTACTCCGGATGATTCGTATGCCACAAAATGAAGCTGCAATTTCATTCGCAAGGTTGGCGGTGTCTTTTACACTTGTCAACATGAACTTGGAAAGATTTTGAAAATATAGGCGAATCATAATAAGATCTGTTATTATTACTGACATCATCCGATGTCACATCATTCCTTATATCAACTATCCCACCACTTTTTGAAATGATTAAAATTCATTTATTATCTTCTTGCTTTCATTCAAATTGATCAAAGTGGGACACAAAATAAAGTATTGCCATCAAATTACAGATTTATGATTGAAATTATCTAACTCCTATCTAAATTTGAAACATGGATATTTATAACTATATCCTTATTAAATTCCCAACATTGCATTAACTGCCAAGATTCAAGGTGGTCGAGCTAGAGATTTAAATAAAACTAAAGCAAAACTAAAACAAGACTAAAACAAGACTAAGAATAAGCATGGAGAAATATGCCAGATTGGCCCTGGGAGTAGAAGTTCCTAAACTGACTACAAAGAAGCTGATTTGGACTTGAGTAATTCATCATCCAACTGGGTCGATCAATGGCGTGATTATCTTCCTTGATTAAACAGGGATTTTAACTTCATCATCAGTCTTTAAAATACCCCATATAAAACCCTTAAGAAAAGGATAAAAATTATGGTAGTAAAAGATCAACACTGCATAATTATCTCATTAATATCATCATAAAGTAATGCATTTAATATAAACCATTACTTCAAATATATCTACCAATTTAGCTAAACATAAAGAAAATTAAGTAAATATATTAGTCTATAGTCTACCACCAGTCATGTTAATTAACAAAAATGACAAGTCTTTTAAACATAAAATGATTTAAATGAAAATATCCTTGTGCCTCTCATCACTCTTGAATACTCTATAATTCTCTTGTGAAAGTACTCTTGATTGCTTATGAAATTCTAAGATGAAACTATGTGAAATAGCCTTGTATTTATACTTATTTATGCCAAATTTCTTGAAATTACAACACTAAAAGACAATATTAGATCCAGGACAATAAAATCCCACCAAGAATTGAATTCAAAATAGGTCTGGGTTAAAGTAGGACTCATACACCAATTGTGGCATATGAGTCCTAGTAGCTAAAATTCAGGACACATATTTCTAAGAGTGTCTTGTTTAATGTGAAATTTGAGATTAGGTCCAAAGACCTAGGTGGGACTCATACACCCAAAGTGGAATATGAGTCCCAGATCACCAGATATGGAACACATGACCCAAAACATTGAATTATGATTGGTTATTTGATAAGTGCCAGGATCATCAATAAAAAAATACATTTAATAAGGCTTGTGGAAGCAAAATAGGGCCAATTAAAGTATAAAGAATCCAAATTAACTAATAAATCCCTAGATTAGTGTGAAAGTGTAAAGATACACTTTAGAACACCCTAAATAAGGCCCGATTAAGTCCATTTTATCATTAATTATTCATTCCCAAATAAAACGTGAAAAAGGGATACTTTTTCCTACACTACAACACTTTGTGAGTAGGTGGGAAGTGTAATGTCCCAATGGCTATACAATTAGGACTCTTTTCAAGATGTTCATGCAATGTGTTGACCTTTGCATGGTGCATGATTTTTCATGAAAAAAATTCACTTTAATGATTGAGAATGAAAGTAGTTAATGATAAAATTAAGGTTAGGTGAAATGGAAATTACATTATTGAATTTAATTAATCCAAAGGGGAGGCTTATGGAATATGAAATTGCATAGGATGTAATATTCAACATTACAAAATGATAGAGATTAAGGGGTTGGAAAAGGGGGGCCACACAAAGTGGCCTTATTTTTTTCCAAAAACATAACAAACCATTTGGTGTGGCTATACCAAAAAATGGAGCTCTCCTCGGGTGGTGGCGATGGTGGTGGAGCAATTTCAAATTTTGAAAAGGCAGGAAACTTTGTTGGAGTTGCAGGTGTTAATGGTGGACAACTTACTGATGGTAAGGTGATGTCAGGTAGGTCCTTGTCTTATGGTAAGTGGCGTAGGTCCCATATTGTAGAAAATGAACATTATAGTGGGAAAGGAGCCCCTAAGGTTTCTTGTCCTTCACATTCTTTGGTGTCCTTTGAAAGGGGGATTCTCGATGCTGATTTGGCCTCGGTCAGTCAGCTAATGGTTTGGGTCCAACTTTTTTTGGCTTGGTTCCTAGGGTTGATAAGACAAGGGGTGGTGTCTTCTTGAATTCAACTCTCAAATGGTCTAATCTCTTAGGTGCGAAGCCCAAAGGTAAAAGTTATTCTCCTCCTATGGCCTTTGTTTCTAATATGAAAATTGGAGAATATTCAATGTTCATCCCGGATTGCATTGTTGAAAAAAGTGTATGTAATATGGATATGAATCTTCTAGGAAAATTTGTGGGGCCTCATCCTCATATTGAACTGGTTCATAGTTTTCTTTGAACTAGTGGCATCTTAAGGGCCAGGTGGATTTGGTTGCAATGGCTAAAGGATTCTTTTCTTTTACTTTCAAGTTCTGTGAATATGATCTATTGATGGCTCTTACGGGTGGTCCCTAGTTTATTGGGAAATCTTCTTTGATGCTTAAAAGGTGGGAACCAAGTTTTAATCCCAACTCGTCCTCTTTTTTGGTGGCCCCTGTCTAGGTGAGACTTTCAGGTCTCCCTCTTGAATTCTCGGATGAACAAGTTTATAAAGGGATTGCGAGTACTTTTGGGTGCTTACTATTGATTGAACAAATGGCAGCTTCCAAGAAGCATCTTTTTTATGCTATATTTTGTGTTAATGTGGAACAGTCAGTGGATATTCCCTCTTTGGTGAAGATTAACTCTAATTTTGGTGTTTGGGATCAAGTGGTGTAATTTGAATCAATTCATTTTGCTTGTTTCCACCATAATAAAGGTGGCCATTGTGTTAAAAATATTCTTCTAAAAGTGCAAAAGAAGGTGGTTAAGTAGTGGAAAGAAAAGGAAAAGGTTCCTGGGGTGGTATCTTTCAATCCTATGGAGAAAATGGGAATGCTCCAGTGGAGAATGTTGGGGTTGTTCCTGCGATGGAGATCCCTATGGGAATGGAGATGATAACATATGAGAATAATGTGATCCCTGAGGATCAAGTGGAACCTAAAAAGGATATGGCTCATGATCCAAGACATGTGGTTGAGGTGATTCCTCCCCATATCAGTAATGAGGAACCTTGTGAAGGTCTTAAGTTGGTGGTTCTAGTTGAAGACTAGGAGCCTAAAATTGAATGCTTGGGCTCCCCTCTTTTGGAGTCTTGAGTTAGTGGGGTTTTGAAGTCACCACATGATGATTGTTCTAAGAATGAGGGGTTGGAGGTTTGCTCAAAGTATGACTCAAAATATTTTGGTGATCCTAAAAATCCTCCTTATATTCCGGTGAAAGGAAGAAATAGAAATAAAAAATCTCCTCTTCCAGGAGTCCTAACCAGAAATAGGAAAAGGTCAGACTGTGGGTTTGAGCCAAGAGGTAGGGGTTGTTCTCCTTCAAATGTTTCTAGGGACATGGAGATTTGAATGGATATTTTTGATGGGACTCAGAGAACTTTGTTGGAGATGTACTCCAAGAGTGCCTCCCATAGGTTGTCATGAAGATCATTTCCTAGAATATGAGAGGGTTAAATCACCCTCACGAAAATTATCTCCTTGCTAACCTAGTAAGGGATCATAGGCCTCACATTTTTTTGATTCAAGAAACTAAAATGGGAAAGGATAAGTTATCTAAACTTAAACATAATATTTTTAAGGATTGTGGTATGCATTGTTCTGAGGTGACTGGTGCTTCTGGTGGTATTGTTACTTTTTAAAATCTAAAGAGTATTCAAGGGTTGTGGTGCTTGAGGACTGTAACCATGTGGCTACTTCATCCATCAATGCTCATGATAAGTTCTCTTGGACCCTTTCTAATATTTATGCTCCTAGTGTAAGAGTGATGGGATTTTTTTTGGGAAAATCTTAGTTCCTTTAAATCTGCACATCCTATTGCTAATTGGTTGGTAATGGGGGATTTTAATATGCCCTTGCATGATGTTGATAAGTTGGGAGGATCATAGATTATGGATGGTAGAAGATATGATCTAATGGATCTCATTAATGATAATTCTCTTCTTGATTTGGATCTCAAAGGGGTCTCTTTCACTTGGTCGAACTGGCATGTGGGTGAAACTCTTATCCAGGTTAAGCTTGATCGGGCCCTCATATGCCCTGATTGGCTTACTTCTTATTTTTGTTCTTTGTTAGCCCTAACTAGGGTGGGGTCTGACCATTTTCCTCCTTCTTCATTGGTGGATCTACTGGGGAGGAGAAAAAAAATTCCTTTTAGTTTTGAAAAGATGTGGACCTGTCATCCTGACCTGAAAGATTTGGTTTAAGCCTAGTGGAATATTCAAGTGGATGGTTTGGCTATGTACAAGGTTGCTAAGAAACTTGCTATTGTGAAGAGAAATGTTAGGAGGTGGAATCATTCCTCCTTTGGGCACATTTTTGCTAAGAAGGAACATGTCAATCAAGAGCTTTTCATAGTGCAACAATTTATTCAAGCGTCTGGTTATGATCAAGCTCTTGCTCTGAGGGCTTTTTTCTAGACTGCATAATATTGTGGCTAAGGAGGAGGAATTTTGGAAACAACGGTATAGAATCATGTGGTTACAAAGTGGGGAAATAAATACGAGGTTCTTTCACCTCTCTACGCTAAAACACCAAGCTTTCAATCATATTAATTCTATAAACTTAAATAATCAGGTGTTGGATAAGGATGTAGATCTGCAACAGGTTGCTTCTTCTTATTTCTCGAATCTTTTATCTGAGGAAGGGGAGCTGGATTCTGAGTGTTAGGATGATCTTCTTAAGGATATCCCTTATATCATCTCTGATGATCTTAATAAGTAATTGGCTTATATCCCTTTAGAGGATGAGATTAAGAGTGTTGTCTTCTCTTTTGAAGGTAACAAGGTGTTGGGTCTCGATGGTTTTCTGATCTTCTTGTTTCATTCCTCTTGGGATATTCTTGCGAGGGATGTCATGGATGCTAAAAAGGAATTCTTTGGTAGTGGTAATATTTTGAAGGAATTAAATTCTTCCTTTATTGTGCTTGTTCCTAAGAAACCAGGTGCCTTCTCCTTTGATGAGTTTCATCCTATTAGTTTGTGTAACTCTATTTATAAGATCTTTTCCAGGGTACTGATGGTGAGATTGTAGAAGGTTCTTCCCAAAATTATTTTAACCCAGTAGAATGGTTTTGTGGTAGGTAGGAAAATTATTGATTCCATCCTTACTGTTCATGAGAATATTCACTCTTTATCTATTAATAAGCATGCTAGCTTTCTCTTGAAGCTGGATTTGCTTAAATCTTATGATAGAGTTGACTGGGGTTTTTTGTCTCAGATTCTAAAAGCTTTTGGTTTTGGGGAGAAACTGGTGGTTTTGGTGCTTCAACTGATCTCCTCTCCGAGGTTCTCTGTTCTTGTTAATGGTTCCCCCTCTCCTCTGTTTGGTTGTTCAAGGGGTTTGAGACAAGGAGATCCCATCTCTCATTTTCTCTTTATTACCATGGTTGAATCTCTGGGTCGCCTCATTCAAAGATTTATTACTACTAGTCAGATGACTAGATTGTCTCCTTCATCTCATAACCATATTTTTTCCCATAAACAGTTCATCGATGATACTCTAATTCTTGGGGAATCATTTATTTAGGAGGCCAAAGCTATTAAACTTAATTTGCAAAAATCTGAGGCCACTTTGAGGCAAAAGATTATCTTACCTAAAAGTGTTATTTTCTTTCTTAACACTCCTATTCACCAACAACATAAAATTGCAAGGATTTTGCAATGTTAGATTGGTGATCTTCTTGTGTCTTACTTGGGCCTTCCCCTATGTTCGAATGTGCTCCCTGATTCTTTTTGGCAGGGTTTTATTGATAAGTTTAACTCTAAATTGGCTATTTGGAAAGATGCATTGCTAAGTCAAGCTAGGAAAGTGCATTTAATTAAATCTACCTTTTAGAATCTTCCAATTTATGCTCTCAGCATATTTTATATGCCGCACAAATTTTTGGATAGACTGGAAGGTATTGAGAAAAACTTCCTTTGGTCTGGGGTGGAAGAGAAGAAGTGAATTCATCTAGTCTCCTAGGCTGATGTTTGCATTCCTAAAAATATGGGTGGTCTTGGCTTTACTTGCTAAGAAATTATGGAACTTGTTGTGCCTATAACACACACGCCTCATTCAAAACAAGGACCCTCTCCTTTCACCTTTGTCATGTTGCTTTTTGTCTCTACCTCATTTTGCATGCCCCTAATTTTGAGCTTAAAATGGTCAAGGACCCTAAAGTCATCATCCTCAGTTGAAAAAAATTCACCACCCCTAAAAAATTTCCAAGTCTTCGGCTTTTGTGGGGTTTCCCTGGTAGGTTTCCCTTAGTCTTTTAATCCGATGTCCTTCAGCCCCTACAGGTCCATAGTTACGGGCTTCCCTTTGCATGACACTATCTTCTCTTCACCATTTTATTAGCGGCCGAACTAGGATGTCCGCCCGAACAGTGGATCCCGCATCTTTACTGGCCATCATCTCTATGCTGCCTATCAAACACCAAAGACTCGAGGTCCTTCCACGGTGTGGGCTCCGCCTTTCCTACCGCCGACCCATCAAACTTTGTGCCCAACTGCCATACGTGCATTAAATGTAGGGAATTAATGAACTTTATACTATAAATAGGTCTACTCAACCTGTCATTTTCACCTGCGCAAGTCAAAAATCATCAGAGCAAATGACAATACCATCCCCTACACCCGCACGAGCTTGCAAAGGATCTAAAACTTAACCTTCATCACATTACTTCGTGCCTTCTAGGTATGTTAGATCCCTACAATTTAAAACATGTCTTTATGAATGAGGTTCTTTAAAATTAATTGAAAATATCTTATGGGAAATCTCAAACTCCTTCTCACAGCCGCTTAACCATCAAATTCTGCACACACCCTTTTGAAAGTCCTTCAAAAAACACTGAAACACTGCCCTTTAGGCCAATGAGGGACATGGCCCCATTGGCATTTTTCTTCATAGAGCCTTGAATCCCTTACAGTGTGCATCCTCATTAGTATTTCCTGAGAAAAACCCAAAAATGCCAAAACCTAAGTCTTGCACCCGTGCGGGTCCATCCTTATGGGACGCTGCATGCGGGTGGTTTTTGCCTCATTTCCATCTTGTTTGAAACTAGGTGTTAGAGTGAATGGAAGAAAACCCAATTCTTTGTGCTCTCGCAGGTCCGTCTTTGTGATATGTCGCGTGTAGGAGGCCCTTGTCTCACAATCATTCTCAAACGGCTTATCCTTGCTAGCCTCATGCATCGTGGGTCCCGATGAAGTTGTTTCCACCAAGTGTTGAAGCACACCTAATCCTAGTATGTGGAACCTCCTTTTTGGGCTTCCACCCATGGCTCGCCATTCGAGGATGGTGTTCTTCAACACCCAAACCAAGGCTTCTCCCCGCGTCGTGAATCCTGCTGCCCTATTGTCCATCCATCGTTTACATAGGAAAAACCTAAGCTAAGTGTTCCTTGCAAGTTGTCTAGTGTGGGCCTCTATCGTCTCTTCACCACTGCCATAACACCATTTCCTAACAGCTGATCTATTGCTCTCGCCCGCATCGTGGACTCTGTGGTTTCCCCTAAAGGTCACTCCTTGTGGACTTCCATTTTAAATAGCCATCATAAGGCGGCTTTCCATCGGTCCGTCCTCACAACCTCCCAAGTTGAACATGCTTCAAAGCAATGATCCAAACCATCCTAGCCACCTGTGGGTCCCGCGCTATAGGATTCTCCCTACAGGTTGTCGTGCCTTGTTTGTCATTTCTTAATCACAAAGTTGCAAACAAGTGAGAAGCCTCCTGACTCCATGCTCCTTATGCCTGCATAACCAGGATGACAAATTGAATGACTCCAAGGACCTCAAAAGTGGTGATCACACATCCCAAATGCCTTGTTGAAAATCCTCAACCACCAAATCTCCAATGTAGAAGTTTGAGTGTGGGCGGCTATCTACGGGCCACTATGACCCCGACGCCATCTTGCTCCTAACGGTTCCCAACCCAAGGAAACCCTCACCCCTGGGCCCACATTATTGAATTTGATCCAAATGGGCTTTCAATGATGAATTTTGATGTATTTTCTTATCTTTTAAAGATGAATTGCTAGATCTAACCCACATTTTGTAGGATTTGACTAATGATTCCATGATTTTCTATGAGAATGCACTTAATGTGTCTTTGTATGTAGGATTTATGGAATCTACTATGGGACCATTGGGAAAGTTTGTTGAGAAGGAGAAAGGAATGAAACCTGCAAAAGCACCAAGAGGAAAAGAGGAGAAAGATAAAATGAAGTGCCAGTTCCATGGGGTGGAGTGCACCTCCAAACTCACTTCCACCTAGGATGTAGTGTCAGACACCAATCTTGGCCATGTGGATATAGATGAGTTCCAACAAAGGCTAATGATCAACCCTAAAACAAAAAATGCACAGAAAATCAAGAAGAGTGGCCTCGCCAAAGTAATCGGCTTTCCACCTATGCTTTTTGCTCTAGAGTTAGTAACGGTGGGTCGGGAATGCTACCATAGTAGCAAAAAGATTATTGATCATGATGGCAGAGTGTTGGAAGATTTTTTTTCTAGATCTATAGGCCAAAAATTCCATATTCCTACCTTCGATGTCATGGAGGAAACTGAAAAGGGATGTGATAAAATCACGTGGAAAGCGTGCCCCCTAGCATGCAAGAATATGATCAACTAGCATTGGTTGAAGGAGAAGAGGGGTAGTGCTGCCAAGGTGCCACAACAGTTGTTTAGGAGTGACTTCCATGAGGAGTACCATGACTTGGTCACTCTGTTGAACAGAGTAATGGGTCTCCCTACTGTTGCCTTCTTTTAGGAGTGGATGTTCTACTTCATCAAGGAAATCATCCATGGTAAAAAAAGTTCCACTGGCCTAAAATCATCAGTGATAACATGCACAATCAGCTTATGGTAGTGAAGAAAACATCCTAGTTCTACATGACCTCCTACCTAGTGTACTTCCTAGAAAAATTATTCCCATACAAGGGCCTTTTTGTGGAGAATAATTTGAATCTAGTGAGAGGAGAACTCAAAGTATATGACTGCTATCCTCAGTTGTAGTATAGAAACTTTAAGAAAGAATATAGGAGGGTAAATGATGCCTTCATTGGGCATATCATTAGTCTCCTTGTGGGAGACCCTGAGAGAAGAGTCTCACACAATTCTAGGGCTTTCATTTAGTGCTTTGGATACTTTTTCATACAGTTCCCAAAATTCACATACATCAAGACAGAAGGGTTCTCTGAAAGGCCCTACAAGCTGCCACGATACCCAAATGACTGAATGATTATATTGGAGGTCTCTAGACAATTGTAGAATTCCCATGCCCTATTAAGTGACAAACATAGAGCAAGGATCCCATAGACCCTCACCTTTGGGCAAGGAATGTATGTTGTTCCTGCTACCCAATGCACAGAATATTCAGAGACATAGTGGAGTACAATTTGGATCTTCACATAGCTCTGGCAAGAATGGACCCATATGGAAAACTAAAGAAACAAGTTAGAAAATAGTATGCTCATCGGCCACATGTCGAAGACTTCTAGGCCAACTACCAAGATGACAAGGAAGTGAAAATGAGGCACTATATGCAGATGATAGCTTAGTTTGTGAGGTCAATAAACCTGTTTCCAATGCCTGATCAAATTGTAGAAGAGGAGGATACCATTATTGATGAAAGGTTCGATGTTGTGGCTAACTTTCCGTTGTCATTGATAGATTGGGACGAAGAATAAGTCAATGACCTCGACATAGTAACACGGCTAGTTCAAAATTGGACAAGGCAGTGGGTAGATGCCCAAATTTCCCAACTTAAAGTGCAGGGCATAGTACTAACATATGGTGAGCTCGAGGATGTGCTTGAAAGTGAAACTAATAGTGGAGTAGTTGTTGTCTCAATAGAAGAGGCACCTAAATCTCCTCTGGTGGAAAGATCGAAGAAAGGAAGGATGCTCCTGAGAGCCATCCCAAACACAAGGTATACACATGGAAGGTTATGAAGGGAAAATCCTCGAAGAAGGAAAATAAATCAAGAGGATTCATCACTGAGATTCCCACAATGTAAGAGGATCCCCAACATGAGGGAGAAGAAGAAATCAAATGACCGCAATCACCACCTACCACCTCTGCTCCTACTACTACCATGGTCGTTTCCACTTCTCCACCTCCTACCTCTTAGGAATTTCTTGTATCCTCTCCATCTTCCATGGACATTTCAGTCCACCTCGCCTCCACATCACCAATGGCCCCAATATTAGTACTGGATTCCTCCTCGGCCATGACATCCCCACTATCGCCTACCTCACTGCCTCCTCCACTACCTATTCTTTCTACTCCAATTCCCATAGTTGCTATAGCTACTATGACATCACTCACCTTGTCGAATGCCTTCGCCAAGTACATCCAAGGAATACCTACGGAGATCTTCAAAGTGATAATGAATCCTACTGTTCAAGCCTTGATGGCCCAGATTGATGTTGGCCTACTCGTTCCTCTACCACCTACAAAGCCACTGAAGATGGAGGTCACCATGCAAATATCTGAAGAAATGGAGAAATGCCAAAGGGAGGCTACTAAGGGAATAGCTAAAGAATCTGAGGACCCCTTTAAAGATGACTATTTTGAACACCTAGAGGGAAGATTGAACACAAACATGGACAAAGAGGTGTTTGATGAAGAGAAGTCACATGATTCAGAAGAAAATGATGAGGCTCTAAATGCCAAATATATCATAGAAACCTCAGATCAAGAGCTCAAAGAGGAGCTATCCCAGCAACTCAAGGATATAGGAGAAGAGATTGACCTGAAAGAGCAGCTTTCTAAAGAAAAGACTCATACTAGAGTCAACGTGGAGATAATTCAAGAGACTCCATTGATAGGCCAAGAAAAAGGCCCCATCCATGAAGAAGAAGTGCCTCTTGAAAAGATCGGAGAAGAAAAATAAGAGGATGCACCAAAGAATAGCTCTAAGCCTGAGACCATGTTGAGCCTAAACATCCAAAAGAGGAAGTACCACAAAAGGAAGGCGTCACTGAAGAAAATGTGGCCACTGCTAAGTTAGATAGGGAAAAGGCTATACACATTGAGGACTCTGACAAAGAAGAAAGAATAGAACAAGAGGCCTCGGGCCATGAGGAGAAACAACCTCAACATGAGCAAATAGAGGAAGGTGATCTTGAATCACCCAAAGGAGAAACCCAAGTGTTTGATTGGCTAGAAAGATAGCTGCAAAAGAATGACCCTACTCTCATTGATCCAAAATCCAAACTCGAGGCAATACTGGCTAGAGCGCAGAAAAAAAAGAAAAAAAGATAAGAAGCATGGAGTTCGCTCCCATATCATAGTTGATGTCTTTATATCAAGAATAGTGAAGATTGCTACCCCTGTGATGGAAAAAGGAGAAGGATTCAACTATAATATTTCTAGCATTAACTTGGGCCCAGCAACAAAAGAGTAGAAAATTGATGAATTACAGGGGTCAATGGTGACGATCATGCAACAAACGAGCAAGGATCAATCCTCTAATGAGCTACTAAAGGCCCAAGTGGTAGAGCTCACCGCCTATATTCAGTAATGGACGTCCTTGGAAGAAGAGGCCTCGACAACATCATCTGTGCCCCCTCTTCTCTCCTAAGAAGAGCTCACCCAAATGGAGAAAATTAAGAATTGGACTAAGGCCACCGTGGATTGGTTCCAACAAGTGATACACAATGGTGACATGGTCATCCGTCATGTTGATTGAATGTTCAAAAACTTCTAGGATCTACAAAAGCAACTGGAGGCCAATAAGAAAACATGTCACAGGTTCACTGAGCTATATAGGATCACATATTCTAAGCTCGAAGCCATTCTTAAGATGCTTGAGAAGACATTGGAAAAGGAATTATGGCTCATCAAATAAGACCACTAGCTGGTAGAATCCTGAAGAATGGGCTTAAATCACTAGAGGGAAGTCCTTGAAAGGGTGTTGCATGAGATTCAACTTTACCTCGAATGGGTTGTAGAGCACAACATAGATAGTGAAGACTACCTCAAGACAATGACAAAATATGACATGCCCGCCCTAGAGTTGGATCCAGAGAAAATCAAGCCATTATTCCACAAGAAGATGGAGCAAGGGGCTGCAGATGCACTAACGCAAGATTTTTGGACTTCACTACGAGGGAATTCACTCAGTCTGAGTGGGTAATCAGGGCCACACCAAGATGCACCAAGCATTAGGAGTAGATCACAAAGAGATTCAAAAGGCTGACCTTTCAAGTCCTTAAATCAGACATCATGGAATAGAACAAGCTCTAGGCGTTAAGTGGAAAATTTGTTGAGTATGCCACTCTTTAGAAGAATGAAGGAAAGTCAGTGATTGATGATGAGTTTTTGATAGTATAGATGGAAAAGAAGAGTCACTAGAAGAAAAAATTGCTACAATGTCAGAGCCACTAGAGGAACAAATAGGAATGAGACAAAAGATGTATTTTATAATGATATATTTTGAGGGTAGGTGAAACCCTAATGTAAAATGAATCTTGGTCACACAATGAAATTAAATCCTGGCCATTCATTTCACTTTTGGAAAACTATAAATAGGGTCTCCTCTCATTTTCAAGAGGAGAGGAGAGTTGTTGTGTAAAGACATGTTGTAGAAATTTCAATAGAATTACATTGTTTTGGTGGATTCTTTTGTTTCTTACATGTTGCATGATTCATCTTCTCAAAATTAGTAAATTTAGTTTGTTGTTCTAAGTTTTTTAAGTTACTTTTATTAGTTTAGTTCATGTTTCACATTGATACTGATGAATTTTATTGTGTTGATGCCTTTCATGTTCAGGCTTTTTGTTGTTTATTGATGATGAACAACAGTGTAAAGCTAGTTTGAACATTAATTTACTGCATTAAATTCATTTGGTGTCCATGCTTTATGGTGAATGGATAGTTGAAAATATACAAACCTTAGAAGATAGCACTAGTTTCATGAGACAGTGTGCCATTTTGGTTAAGTGGAACTTAGTTTTGGGAAGGATGTCCACTGTAGCATCCTCCATTGTTACTTTTCATCATTAGTTGAAGGTCTAGGAACTCTTCTATCCCTTTTCCCTTTTGAATTTTCTTTGAAATGGAAGTTAATACAAAGTTCCAGCATTGTTATAAAGACAAATGTGATGATAAACATGGAGTTTGAGGCTGATGTCCTGAACTTGCAACACTTATTGTTCATTTTTAGAATCTTACAAAACTCCATTTGAAGATCCAATTCATTCCCAACTTACTAAATTGTCCATTCTCTTTGTGATTACCAACAAATCACATCAATCAACTGAGTCATTTTTGTAAGTCATGACCTGACACCCGAGAGACCTTGGGATAATTTTTTGTAACTTTCTTGTAGGAAGTTGTCTTTCAAGAGAGGTAGTGCACTTGTGTGTTTCCTATGTTGAGAAGTGCAAAACACCCATCAACAAAACTGGCACTAGAAGGAGTGACACACTTTTTCTAATTTGGATTGAATTGGTTCCTTTTCTCATTTGAGGTTCCAAAGAGTGTTAATATCTACATGAAACAAAGGGGAATTTCAAGAGCTACCACCCCCTACCAAGGCTAAGAGAGGAAAGAAAGGGGAAGCATCTTCCTTTGCTTCA
Source organism: Sequoia sempervirens (assembly GCA_007258455.2). Classification (NCBI taxonomy): domain Eukaryota; kingdom Viridiplantae; phylum Streptophyta; class Pinopsida; order Cupressales; family Cupressaceae; genus Sequoia; species Sequoia sempervirens. The sequence continues at coordinate 211,521,268 of VDFB02270651.1, read as the reverse complement.
TCTGCTCAGCCAACTTCACCTTCATCCTCCCTTCCTCCTTCCATCCATTCACTCCACTCTTCTTCACTTCTAGCAACACCTTTCCCTTCCCAGCCGCTCCAAACTGCTTTCCATCCCTTCACTTCCCACAACCAAGGTGCTGCCCCAACTACTGCTGCTCCTTTGCAACCCCAAGTAACTCTAGCACAACCAATGCAACCTCCACCTCCCACCATGGCTTGGTTGGGTAATAACCCATCTCCTTTTTCCTTCAATGAATATCATGATATGCCAAAGAATCCAAAGGGATTTTTCACTAAGTTCCATCCTCGTGATCCATAGAGGACAGTAGAAGAACATATTAAAATCTTCCAGATAGCTCTAAAGGACATGGAAATAGATCATGAAGATGTGGCTTGTAGGATATTTCCTTACTCTTTGGGGGAGAGGCCTTTTATTGGTACATCCATCTGCTGACTAGATCCATCACAACTTGGGATACATTAAAGAATACCTTCTTGTAGAAATTCAAGATTCATGTCAGCCCTTCCGAGTATTATCATCATTTCATGTTCGTTCGAAGGGAAGTCAAGGAACCAATCAGCTCCTTCAATGATTGGTTTCATCACACTTCCATGAAGTTGTATCCACCCTATGTGGTTGTTGATTCCTCAGCTAGATTGGTCTACTATGCAGCCTTTGATAACCTCACTTCTGTACTGGTGAAGAGGATGCACTCACTGCCCGCTAGGTTGATGGTGCCTATGCAAAATTAGTCACACCAAGCACCAATTTTGGGTAGCACATTGCTGGTTCATTTCCTTCCTTGGGGCTGGTTTCCCATCCAATGTAGATCCAAGGACTTACCCATGCCTTGCCACATCAAACATCAATCATGAATCAAGTTCCTCAGTTGCCAATAGTGCCCCATCTGAGATAGCCATTGAACTAGGCACCTCTAGTGCCTCATTACCTGTAGCTATGGTAGCAACACACTTACTTTCAACAACCTCGAGTGCTTGCATACTTGCAGGGATCATAGTTCCTACCTGCTCAGCAGAATCAATTAGTAGTTCAATCAGTTTTCCTCTAAAATCAAGCACCGTAGTCGAACAACACATAAAAGGATTGGATAGATGAGTTGACGGAGATGATAAAAAAAAATTCAACTAAATTGACACATTTAAGGTATCAAAATAACCAATCGTAAGCCTCCCAAAGAAGTATCCAAGCCAATCTCAATCGAGACAACCGTGAAAATAGTGATATGGGTGCTTCCTCTGGACAAAATTATGAGAAAGGTCAAAGTTCTAACTAAGGATTTGAAAGAATGCCTTCACAAAGATAGAATGGAACCTAGAACACAAGGCCAAAAAATAGAGGCATTCCCACACCTCTTGATCAACCGGCTAATACTGATAAAACGACAAGTGGAGTGTACTTGGTAGAGGTAGCCTTATCAGGATGGTGTCACATCCACAAACAAGTAGGAATTCTTAATTGGACTACACAAAATTTCAAACTATAGTAGAGATTTTTCAAGTCAAAGTTCATTATGTAGTAGATGGTGTGGGATGTAGAGATATAGTCCCATTTGAACCCTATGATTCCTCAATGTTGGTGGTTAATCAAGCACCTTTCTCAAGAAGCGAGAGCAACGTACTTGAGAAGGAGATCATTGTTGCTCCAAAGGATGAAGAAGCAAAAGAGGTAAGTAACAGAAGCCCATTATCCCAACTCTTCAATCTAGTAGATAATGGTCCAGTAGATTAGGAAGAGCCTCATGAAGATGAGGTCCAAATGTTCCATCACAGGGTGACCCCTTACAATTTGAGAAATAAGCAAGCAGGCAGCCCTTTTACAACCTCAACTCCTCCCAATAACCTCAATACACTGCTGACTCGAATGCCAGTAATAATCCAAGTTACCCTTATGTGTCCACCTAGTATTTCAATAAGAATAGTCAGTCAAACTAGACCCAAAATTAGCCTGCTAGCTCCTCTCAAGAAAAATCTTTTGAGGTGGAGATAGAACAAATGGGGGAGTATGTGGCAGAAGAATTTAAGAAAGTTAAATTGAACCTATTAGCCTTTGAATTGCTTAGGGTCCTAATAGTTAGGAATTCCTTCTTCTAGATGCTTAATGGGATTGCCTCATCTAAATTAGCTCAAGAAGTACCTGCCAAAAGGGTCTCCTTTGAGGACTCACAAAATGAGCTGATAATTAGGGAAATTTCAAGAAAGAAAACATATCAGCCTTCAAATCAGCAAGCAAACAAGCAATCTACCAAGGAGCAGAATTAAGCACAAACTAGGGATAAAACCAATGATAAAGACAAATCCCAAGTAGCACAGGCTGATGTGTGAGTAGGGTTGTTCCAAGGGAAGCTAGAAACTCCTCCCTTCCTAACTAGTATTAGAATATTTGGAAAGAATTTACTAAACTTGCTTGATAATTAATGAGGTTGAGCCCAAAGAAGCTGAATTAGATATTGAAGGGGTTATTAACCTCAAAAAAACACAATACCATGGGGTATGGTTCAGCTAGAGTGAATATTTGACTTAGATCAAATAAGGGATCAAGATCAGAAAACAAAGGACTCCATTGACAACCAGTGTGATGCTCACAACCTAGGAATGATTGAAGAGGTCAAGAATGTGTTCATCGACAAAGTGTGCACACTAGAAGAAAGGAAAGGGATCATTGATGCCCTACACATGTACCATGATGTGGTTGCTTGGATCTATGAAGACTTGAAGACATATGATACCTTGATCATCACACATACCATCCCTCTCAAGTCAAATATGAGACCCTTTAGGCAGCGTCAACACCTAATCAATGCCTTGCTAGAGCCTATCATCTACAGGGAAGTTCAGAAATTTGTGTCCACAAGAATCATATTCCCAGTCAAACACTCCACATGGGTGGAAAAATTGGTTCCTGTAAGGAAGAAGAACAGACAAATCAAACAGTGTGTAGACTTTTGTAACTTGAATAGAGCCCCAAAAAAGGATGACTATCCAGTACCCTCACTAGATGAGGGGCTGCAAATAGTTAATGGATCTCAGATGATGTGCTTTTTGGATGGGTACTCAGGGTACAACCAGATGATGGTGCAATATGAGGATAGGCACAAAACGGATTTCACCATGAAGTGGGGAACTTTTGAGTACGAAATAATTTCATTTGGATTGATCAATGTTGGCACAACCTTCCAACGGTCTATAGATATCGTCTTCAACGACCTAATTGGAAAATGTATCATCATCTATATGGATGATCTCATGATGTTTTGAAAGAAAAGAGGGGACCACATCTTTGATCTATGTAAAGTCTTCCAGAAATGCAGAGAGTTTGAAATTTCCCTGAATCCGAAGAAGTGCATATTTGGAGTCACATAAGGAAAGCTACTCAAGAATGTGATCTCAGAGAAGGAAATCTCAATAGACCCTAAACTCATCCAAGATATCCTAAAAATTCACCTTCCAGGAAATAAGAAGGAATTAAATTCTTTCATTGGAAAGATCAACTTCGTCAGAAAGTTCATTACAGGCTTTGTTGAAATAGTTAAACCATTGAATGCTACGTTGAAGAAGGACACCAAATTCTAATGGATTTCGGAAGCCAAGCAGGATTTTGCAGAAATCAAGAAAGCAATTGTTGATGCACCAGTGTTGGTCAACCCAGAGTACCTAAAACCATTTTATATCTACTCATTTTCTTCAGATCACTCTTGTGCCAACATACTAACCCAAAAGGATGACGAAGGGAATGAACACCCCATTTCCTTCATGAGTACTCCACTGAAAGATGTAGAGTTAAGGTACCGCAATGTTAAAAAGCGAGCATATGCTCTGGTTAGAGGAGTTAAGAAATTTTAGCATTATATCTTGAGGAATAAGGTGTTTGCAATTGTACCTGATCCAGCAGTCAAGACCTTGTTAATGCAAAATGAGCTAGGAGAAAGAAGAGAAAAATGGGTCACTTTATTATAGGAATATGACATGGAAATTCAACCCATGAAGTTGGTCTGAGGGTAGGCCCTCACTCAAACAATAGTTGAAACAATAGCAGAAACAAGATTTGAACTCACTGTGCAATAGTATCAGCTAGAAGATGTCTCTCCTAGAGAATGGTATGACGACATCATCTAATACTTTTTAAACAATAAGTGCATGTCTCACCTCCAAGGAGTACAAAAATGTGCTCTAAGACTGAAGAGTAGCAGGTACATGCTGCAAGGATCTATACTTGACGAGGAATCACGAGGGAATCTACCTCAAATGCCTTGGAAAAGAAGCAGCTAGAGTGTTGACAGAATTTCATGACAAATTTGGCACTAACCACAAATTCAGCCCTTCAATTTCCCATCAAATCCTTTGGTCCTGGTACTATTGTTCGATGGTGTTTAAAGATGCGCACAATCACATTAAAACTTGTCACATTTTCCAAATTGTTGCTACCAGAAAAAGAAATGTTGCTATCCCGCTGCAACCAGTCCTAGACATAAGGCCATTTTCTAAATGGGGTCTCGACTTCATTGGTTTGGTAAGCCCACCATCCTTTGTAGACCTCAGGTACACTCTATCCGCTTTCGATTATTGCATTAGATGGATAAAAGCAATAAGATGTAGGCAATGTACTACTAAAGTTGTTATGAATTTTCTAGAAAGTTTCATAGTGAATCATTTTGGTTGCCCATTTTCCCTTGTATGTGATAATGGCCCCACATTTTCCTCGCTTAAATTTTCTAGTTGGGCCATCGATTATAGAATAGTGCTTAAATTCTCATCCAATTATTACCCCCAAGGAAATGCCCCAATTGAGTCAACAAACAAAAACCTGATAATTGTGATCAAACAACTACTTGAAAAGAATCCCAAAGACTAGCACACCCAGTTGCGTTTTTCCCTCTAGGAAGATCATACATGCCATAAGGCTTCTCTAGGTCATTCCCCATTTCATATTGTCTATGGCTTAGAGCCCATCTTTCTCGTCCACCTCAAGATCCACACGTTGTAGTTTCTCAACACATACTATGAGGAAGGTGACCATCAAGAATCTCACTTAGCCGAGTTGTTGCATCTAGAAGAAGTCCATGATAGAGCAATTGAAATTTTTTCCAAACACCAGGGCATTGTTAAAAGATGGTTTGACCGTCGAGCCAAAGTAAAGGCCTTTAGAATTGCTGATCTAGTCCTCTATTGGGACAAAGCCCATGAAAAGAAAGGGGGACATGATAAATTTGACTAGCTCTAGCTTGGCTCCTTTCAGATTTTAGAAATTTTAGGAGATAATTCCTTTTGCCTCAAGACACTCATCGGTGAAGATGTCCCATTGCCTATCAACGGGTAGTATCTTAAGCATTATTTCCTTTCCTGAGTTGTTCAAGCTCATCCTTTGTATATAGTTATAAATAGGTTAGTTTAGGTTCCTTTTGCTTTGTTGTTGTCTCACTTTTTTCTTGCTTTCTCGGCTGCTCTTGTTTTTTGTTGAGGGTGTTCCTTAGTTCTTGATATGGTGGTCGTGCTTGGCCTACCAAATGGCATACTTTGTTGTCCACTCTTATCTGTTCTCTGGATAAATCTTCATTCGTAACTATTGATTTCTAATTTCTCCCATGATGCAGGTTTCCTTATTTGAACTCTGACTTGACCTAGGATGAAACCCTTGTTTGAATCTTTTTACATTTATCTCATATCACGCATGAAAACAAACATTAAATATTTTTGATGAGTTGTACAATAGTTGCTATGAGGGTTGAGCAAGTGAAAAATCCTATGTCTACTCTAGTGACCACTATGATTCCAAACCCACAGTAGGCTTCAATGCTTACAGAGTTGAGCAAAAAGAAAAGGAGTATTAAAGAAAATATTATAGAAAAAGAAGAAAAGAAATAAATTTTTAAAACAAGCAACGGTGTGGGTGTGCAAGCAACTCTATCAAGGCTATGGATGTCCAAATGGAAATAGAGCAATGTTCGTCGGGTCACAGCGATAGCTCCATTGGGGCTATGGATGCTTGACTGGTAGTGGAGCAATTTCCAAAGAAAGGGAATGCATTCACTATGCACACACTTCTGAGATAGCCTCGTGACTCGATTCAACTAAGGATCCCGTCCTCCTTTAAATTCTTAGTTCAATTTGGGAAACTAGCTCTTGGTCTGCGAAACTAGAGATTCTAGGTTCAAAATGAATCTTTACCCTTAGAATGCTCGGGAGCGTTCTCCCAGCAGATTCGCAATTTGTTGTGCTTATAGAAAACACGTCCCATTCAGAATAGGGATCCTCTCCTTTCGACTTCGCTAGGTCAATTTTTTCCTACGCCTCATTTTGGTTGCCCCTAATTTTGAGCTTAAAATGGTCAAGGACCATAAAGTCATCATCCTCAGTTGACCAAAATTCACCACCCCTAAATATTTCTAACTCTTCAGATTTTGTGAGGTTTCCTTGGTAGATTTTCCTTAGTCTTTTACTTCAGCGTCGTTTAGCCCCTACGGGTCTGTAGCTGTGGGCTTCCTTTTGCATGATGCCATCTTCTCTTCATCATTCCATCGATGACCGAACCAAGATGTCCGCCTGCATGCAAGATCCCATATCTTTCCCAACTATCATCTCTCCGTCATCCGTGAAATGACAAAGTCTTGAGGTCCTTTCGCAGTGTGGGCTCTGCCTTTCCTATTGTTATCCCTTCAAACTTTGTGCCTAGCTACACAGCCAGCCACCATACATGCATTCAATGCAGGTGATCAATGAACTTATTACTATAAAGAGGTCTACCTGACCTATCATTTTCACCTGCACTAGTAAAAAATCATTAGAGCAAATGACAATTGCATCCCCAGCGCCTGCACGAGCTTGAAAAGGACCTGAAACTTAGCCTTCATCACATTACTTCGCACCTTCCATGTATGTCCACCACCTACATTTTAAAACACATATTTATGAATGAGGTTCTTTAAAATGAATTGAAAATCTCTTAAGGAAAACCTCAAACTCCTTCCGGCGGTCGCTTAACCATCAAAATCCCCACACACCAATTTGAAAGTCCTTAAAAAAATACTCAAACATTTCCCTTTTGGATAATGCAAGGGTTGGCCCCATTGGCGATATTCTTCATAGAGCCTTGAATCCCTTGTGGCCCGCATCCTCATCGCCACCACCCGAGAAAAACCCAAAAAATACAAAACCTAAGTCTTGCACCTATGCGGGTCTGCCCTTGCAAGCTGCCGCGTGCGAGTGGCTGTTGCATCATTATCATCCCAGTCAAAACCAAGTGTTAGAGAGATTGGTTGAAAACCCAAGTCTTTGAGCTCTCGCGGGTCTGCCTTTGCGGGCCACCACGTGTGAGCAGCCCCTATCTCATAGCAGTTCTCAAATGGCTTATCCTTGCCAGCCTCTCGTGTCACAAGTCCCGATGAAGTCGTTTCTGCCAAATGTTGAAGCATGCCTAATCCCACTATGTAGAACCTCCTTTGCAAGCTACCACCCATGGCTCGCCATCTGAGGATGCCATTCTCCAACTCCCAAATGAAGGCTTCTCCCCATGTCATGGATCCCACTACCCTGTCGGTCGTCCACCTTTTTACACATGTAAAACCTAAGATAAGTCTTCCTTGTAGGTTGTTTAGTGTAGCCTCCATCGACTCTTTTCTATAGCTATAAAACTATTTCCTAACAGATGATCTATCACTCCCACCTGCATCATGGACTCCGTGCTTTCCCCTACCGTCTAAACTCATCCAAAGCAAAATGACTAAGTTAGGTGTCTTGCAGGTCACTCCTTGCGGACCGCCATTTATGTGTTGTCATCTCCTCTTTGCTGTTGTTTCAAATGGCTAGCATAAGGTGGCTTTTCGTCGGTCTAGCCCCTCAACCTCCCAAGTTGACCACACTTCAAAGAAATGAGCCAAACCATCTTGGCTGCTTGCAGGTCCTACATCGCGGGATTCTCCCTGCAGGCCTTCATGCCTTGTTCAATGTTTCTTGATCACAGAGTTGCAAACGTCTAATAAGCCTCCTAACTCTGCATTTTTCAGGCACGCATAACCAGAATGACCAATTGAATGACTTCAAGGACCTTGAAAGTAGTGTTCACACATGCCTCGTTGAAAATCCTTGACTGCCAAATCTCTAATGCGGAACTTTAAGTGTGGGCAGTTGTGTGTGGGCCGTTGTGACCCCGATTTTGTCCTACTCCTGACTGCTCCTAACGGCTCCCAACCCAGGGAAACCCACACCCCTGGGCCCACATTTTTGAATTCAATCCAAACAAGCTTTAAATGATGAATGCTGATGGATTTTATGATCTTTTAAAGATGAATTGTTGGATCTAACCCACATTTTGTAGGATTTGACTAACAATTCCATGATTTCCTATGAGAATACACTTACTATGTCTTTGTATTCAGGATTTATGGAATCTTTTGTGGGACCACCAACATAGTCGGTTGAGAAGGAGAGGGGAAAGAAACCTACAAAAGAACCAAGGGGAAAAGAGGAGAAAGATAAAATGAAGTACTAGTTCCATGGGGTGGAGTGCACCTCCAAAGTCACTTCCACTTGGAATTCAGTGTCAAACACCAATCTTGGGAAAGTGGATATAGATGAATCTGGTGGAGGGTAATGATCAACCATACAATAAAAATGCATGGAAAATTAGGAAGAGTGGCCTCACCAAAGCAACTAGCTTTCCACCTGCACTTGTTGCTCCAAAGTGAGTAATGGTGTGTCGAGAATGCTACCATAGTAGCGAAAGATTATTTGATCATGATGGCAGAGTGTTGAAAGATTTGTCTACCAAATCTATAGGCCAAAATTCCATATTTCTACCTTCGATGTCATGGAGGAAATAGAAAAGGGATATTCCAAAAGCATGGGGAAAGTAGACCCCCTAGCATGCAAGAAGTTGATCAACTAGCATTGGTTGAAGGAGAAGAGGGGTAGTGCTGCCAAGGTGCCACAACAGTTGTTTAGGAGTGACTTCTATGAGGAGTACCATGACTTGGTCACTCTGTGAACAGAGTAATGGGTCTCCCTACTATTGCCTTCTTTCAAGAGTGGATGTTCTACTTCATCAGGAAATCATCCATGGTAAAACAAAGTTCCACTGGGCTAAAATCATCAATGAACAACACAACAATGGTGAGTAAGAAAACGTCCTTCTGTTCTACTCCTACCTAGTGTACCCTCCTAGAATAATGAAAAATTAAAATACAAGGGCCTTTTTGTGAATAATTTGAATAGTGAGAGAGAGAACTCAGTATATGGACTGCTACCTCAATTGCAATATAGAAACTTCAAGAAAGAATATAGGAGAGTAAATGGTGCCTTCATTGGGCATATCATCAGGCTCCTTGGGGGACACCTTGAGAGAAGAGTCTCTCACAACGCCAGGGATTTCATTCAACGCTTTGGGTACATATTCATATAGTTCCCAAAATTCATGTACATTAGGACAAAAGGGTTCTTTGAAAGGCCCTACAAGCTGCCACGATACCCCAATGACCGAATGATTATATTGGAGGTCTCTAGACAATTGCAAAAATTCCCATGCCCTTTTAAGCAACAAATATAGAGCGTGGATCCCATATCCCCTCACCTTTGGGCAAGGAATGTATGTCATTCCTACTACCCAGTGTGCAAAATATTCAAAGAAAGAGATAGTGGAGTACAATTTGAATCTTCACACAGCTCGGGCAAGAATGGACCCGTATGGGAAACTAAAAAACAATTTAGGAAATAGTATGCTCATCAGCCACATGTTGAAGACTTCTTGGCCAACTACCAAGATAAAAAGGAAGTGCAAATGAGGCACTACATGCAGATAACTGCTTAGTTTGTGAGGTCAATAAACCTATTTCCAATGCCTGATCAAATTGTAGAAGAGGAGGATACCCTTGTTGATGAAAGGTTCAATGTTGTGGTTAACTTGCCACTGTCGTTGATAGATTGGGACGAAGAAGAATTCAATGACCTCAACATAGTAACACGACCAGTTGAGAAATAGACAAGGCAGTGGGTAGTTGCCCAAATTTCCCAACTTAAAGTGCAAGGGTACTAACATATGATGAGCTTGAGGATTTGAGCTCAAAAGTGAAACTGAAAATGGAGCAGTTGCTTCCCCAACAAAAGAGGCACCTAAATCTCCTCTAGTGACAAGATCAAAGAAAAGGAACGATGCTCCCGAGCGCCATACTAAACACAAGGTATACACACTGAAGGCTACATAGGGAGAATACTTGAAGAAGGAAAATAAATCAGGAGGATTCGTTAGTGAGATGCCCACAATTGAAGATGATTCCTAGCATGAGGGAGAGGAAGAAGTTGAATGACCGCAATCACCACCTACAACCTTTTCTCCTACCGCTACCGTTTTTGTTGCCCCTCCTCCACCTCCCACCTTGCAGGCATTGCATGTCTCCTCTCCACTTGCCATGGAAATTTCATTCCACCTCACCTCAACCTCACCAAGGGCCCTAATATTAGTACTGGATTCCTCCTCGGCCATGACATCCCCACTGTCATCTGCCTCACTACCTCCTCCATTTCCTACTCTTTCTACTCCAATGCCCACAATTGCTACAGCTCCTATGCCACCACTCACCTTGCTAGTTGCCTTCGCCAAATACATGCAAGGAAATCCTGCGGAGATCGCTAGAGTGAAAATGAATTGTACTGTTCAAGCCTTGATGGCCCAGATTGCTATTGGCCTACCCGTTCCTCTACCACCTACAGAGCCACCTAAGATGGAGGCCACCATGCAAATATCTGAAGAAATGGAGAAATTCCAAAGGGAGGCTACTAAGGGAGTAGTTGAAGAGTCTGAGGACCCCTTTAAAGATGACTATTTTGAACACCCAGAGGGAAGATTGAACATAAATGTGGACAAAGATGTGTTTGATGAAGAGAAGTCACACGATTCAGAAGAAAATGTTGAGGCTCTCAACACCAAATATGTCATAGAAACCTCAGATCAGGAGCTTGAAGAGGAGTTGTCCAAGAAAATCAAGGATAGAGGAGAAGATACCAACTTGAAAGATCAACTTTTTGAAGAAAATACTGATACTGAAGTCAACGTGGAGATAATTGAAGATCATCCACTAATAGGCCAAGACAAAGGCCCCATCCATGAAGAAAAAGTGGCTCCTGAAAAATGATGGAGAAGAAAAAGAAGAGCATGCATCAAAGAAGAGCCCTGAGCCTGAGCACCATGCTGAGCCCGAACATCTAGAAGGGGAAGTACCACAAAAGGAAGGCATCACCGAAGAAAATATGGCCACTCCTAAGTTAGACCGGGAAAAGGGTATACATATTGAGGACTTTGACAAAGAAGAAAGAACAAAACAAGAGACCCCGGGCCATGAGGAGAAACAACCTCAACATGAGCAAAGAGAGGAAGGTTATCATGAATCACCCAAAGGAGAAGCCCAAGTGCTTGATTGACTAGAAAGATAGCTGCAAAAGAAGGGCCCTACTCTCATTGATCCAAATGCCAAACTCGAGGCAATATTGGCTAGAGCATAGAAAAAAACAAAGAAAGAAAAGAATCCAAGAGTTCGCTCCTATGGCAATATTGGCTAGAGCATAGAAAAAAACAAAGAAAGAAAAGAATCCAAGAGTTCACTCCTATATCACAGTTGATGCCTCTAGATCAAGAATAGTGTAGATTGCTACCCCTATGATGGACAAAGGAGAAGGATTCAACTATAATATTTCCAGCATTAACTTGGGCCCGACAACTAGAGAGTAGAAAATTGATGAATTCCAGAGGTCAATGGTGACGATCGTGCAACAAATGAGAAAGGATCAGTCCTCTAAAGAGGAACTAAAGGCCCAAGTGGCAGATCTCACTGCCTATATTCAGTAATGGACGTCCTTGAAAGAATATTCCTCGACAACATTATCTACGCCCCCTCTTCTCTCCTAAGAAGAGCTCACCCAAATGGAGAAAATGAAGAATTGGACTAAGGCCACCACAGATTGGTTCTAATGATTGATATACAATGGTGACATGGGCATCTACCATGCTGCTTGAATGTTCAATAAATTATGGGATCTACAAAACCAACTGAAGGCCACAGAGAAAACATGTTGCAGGTTCATCGAGCTATATAGGATCACATATGCTTAGCTCGAGGCCATTCTTAAGATGCCTGAGAAGACATGGGAAAAGGAATTAGGGATTGTCAAATATGACCATTGGCTAGTAGAGACCTAGATAATGGGCTTAAATCATCAGAGGGAAGTCCTAGAAAGTGTGTTGCATGAGGTTGAGATTGACCTCAAGTGGGTTGTAGAGCATAGGACAGATAGTGAAGACTACCTCAAGACAATGACAGACTATGACATACCCACCCTGGAGCTAGATCTAGAGAAAATCAAGCCATTCTTCCACAAGAAGATGGAGCAAGGGGCTGTTGATGCACTAACGCCAAATTTTATGGACTTTGCTACAAGGGAATTCACTCAGTTTGAGCAAGTAATCAAGGCCACGTCAAGATGCACCAAGCATTGGGAGTAGATCAAAGAGAGATTCAAAAGGATTACCTCTCATGTCCTCCAATCGGACATCATGGAGTGGAACAAGCTCTAGGTATTAATTGGAAAATTTGTGGAGTATGCCACTCTTCACAAGAGTGAAGGAAAGCCAGTGATTGATGATGAGTTTCTGACAGTATAGCTGGAAAACAAGGCAGCCACTAGAAGACAAAAATTCTACAGTGTTAGAGCCACTAGAGGACAAAATAGGAATGAGATAAAAAGATGTATTTTATAATGATATATTTTGAAGGTAGGTGAAACCCTAATGTAAAATGAATCTTGAAAAAATAATGAAATTAAATCCTAGCCATTCATTTCACTTTTGGAAAACTATAAATAGTGGTCTCCTCTCATTTTCAAGAGGAGAGTTGAGTTGTTGTGTAAAGACATGCTGTAGAAATTTCAATAGAATTACATTGTTTTGGTGGATTCTTGTGTTTCTCACATGCTGGATGATTCATCTTCTCAAAATTAGTAAATTTATTTTGTTGTTCTAAGTGTTTTAAGTTACTTTTAGTAGTTTAGTTCATCCTACACATTGATAGTGAAGAATGTTATTGTGTTGATGCCTTTCATGTTCATGATTTTTGTTGTTTATTGACGATGAAAAATAGTGTAAAGCTAGTCTGAACATTAATTTACTGTTGCACTTAAAATTCATCTGTTGTTCATGCTTTACTATGATGGATAGTTGAAAATCTATAGACCTTGGAAGATAGCACTAGTTTCATGAGACTGTGTGCCATTTTGGTTAAGTGGAACTTAGTTTTGGGAAGGTTTTCCACTATAGCATCCTGCATTGTTACTGTTCATCATTAGTTGTAGGTCTAGGAACTCTTCTATCCATTTTCCCTTTTGACTTTTCTTTCAAATAGAAGCTAAGGAAAAGTTCCAGCATCATTATAAAGAAAAATCTGATGATAAACATGGATTTTTAGGCTATTGTTCTGAACTTGCAGCACTTGCACTTCATTTTCAAAATCTTACAAAACTCCATTTAAAGATCCAATTCCTTCCAAATGTAGTAAATTTTCCATTCCCTTTGTGATTACCAGAAAATCACATCAATCAACTGAGCTATTTTTGCAAGTCATGACCTGACACCTGAGAGACCTTGGGATAATTTTTGTAACTTGCTTGTAGGAAGTTGTCTTTCAAGAGAGGTAGTGCACTTGTGTGTTGCTTGTGTTGAGAAGTGCGAAAACACCCATCAACATAACCTAATTTCTACTAATAGTGAGTGGGCTCATATTGACATGGGTAAATATCTTTGAGGTGTGGATCATATAAGGGACTTATTGTCTAGTGGCTTCTCTCCTCCATCTGGTTTTCCCTTTGGAACTTTATTGTTAAGGCCAAAAAGATTGTTTCTAAAGGATTGCATTAGCAATTGGGGAATGGTAGGAGAATTCTCTTTTGGGATGATTGTTGGTTTGGAAATAGGCCGCTCAAAGATGAGCCTTGGGCCCTTCCTTTTATGGATACTTGTATTCGAAGGTTTGGTAGATTTTTTGTTGATTATATGGATGGGCTGTAGTGGAAAATATTGCATGAGGTGGAACCTGGTTTGGAAGGTCTCTTTAATGCTCTTTCCTTGGTTCATATTCCTTCTTTTGTCCCGACTGACAAGATTGTTTGGAGGATTTCTTCTAATGGTAATTTTTTTGTGTCACTGTCCTTTGCTCTTCAAACTTCTTTTGTTGGCCCTGTCCCCTTATGGGCCTCCCTTTGGTTCCCTAAATTGATTCCAAAGGTGAATCTTTTTTAAATTTTTTTTTTGCTAGAATAAGGTCTTAACTCCTGATAATCTTGTCAAAATAGGTTTTATACTTCCTAACATATGCTTTCTATGTGAATAATATATAGAGGATTCCTATCATCTCTTGATTGTGTGCATACATGTTAGGCAGGTGTGGGCTCATGTTCTTTCTCTCTGGAATCTCTGTTGGGTCTTTCCTTCCTTGATTGGGGAAGTGTGGTCTCAATGGGTGGGACCTTCCTCTAATCCAACTTTGCTTTTTCTTTGGTCTCTCTCTATTCCTCACCTGGCTTGGGGCATTTGGCTAGAACATAACAAAAAAAAATGCAGGGACTCTACTCTTTCCTCTTTCCATCTGGCCTTTAATATTTGTGTGGCTATCAAGGATAATTTTGTTTCTGAGGTTTATTTTCAGAATGTGTTGGAAAATGTGCCTCAACTTGCTAGCTTCAACCTCTGTTAAAGAATTGGCGTTTTACCCCTTTGTTGGCCTTCATTGTTGGCCTATCACCGAAATCTTGAACCTAGAAACCTAATTCGTGGGGTTCTGAAAGATCATAACCTAGTGACATTGAGTTGGTTGCAAGATCCTTGGATTTCTGAACTTCGGAACTCATGTCGTGGAGTTCGTAAGTTCCATAACTTCTTGACATGGAGAACTTCTTGTTTTTGTGGGTTTCAAGAATATCCTAACCCCCCGGCCAGAGGTTGTGAAGTTTGGGTTTCTATCGACTTGGTGAAATGACTGATGGATGATGGGACCGGTTTGTGTGGATGGTGATGTTAGTCGTACGATAGTGACATGGATGTTGCATGGATAGTAGGGACCACATAGAACGAGCCAATAAATTGGTGGATAGTCAAAAGTGATGGATGAGTGATGTTTCGGCACGTGGCACAAATTCATTCATTGATTCTACATCCTTGTTGTGAATCAACGATCACTGGACCATAAGTTTTATTTCCTGATAGCAATATATTTACATTAAATGCATGATCTAACTCAGGGGATTAACAAAGATAAAATATGCTAATATTCTCTGTAACCAAATTTATTGTTGGGCGGCTTGATGCATGTTGGATGGCAGTGTGTGTGGCCCGAGACGAAGGAATCTTTTCAATGAAGATAGTGAAATTAATGAAAACCTAAAGGTGGTTGAGTGGTTTTACATTGAATGCTTTTACGAGCATTGTAACAGTGTGAGGCGAAGTGTAGTCTATGAGTGAGGTCGACCAAGGTGATTGCATTGTTGTTGTGAGTTAACATCTAAGAGTGAAGTCTAACTCTGTATGTAATCTATTTACTATAATACAAAGTGACTTTACTTGGTGTGTAGGTTTTTCTCCCATAAGGGTTTTCCCATGTATATTTGGTGTTATCTCTGTGTGTTTTTTTGTCTGTCATTTTGTTTTGTGAATGTGCATCTCAAATGAATGTAACTTGTTAAATGAATGGTTTTTGTTGCACTTCTTTCCTAAGGATTTTGCATTAGGAAGGCATTTTCCAAACCGTCGATTTCCTTACAAGTGGTATCCATGCCTAGCGAGTTGTGTTATTCCTGTGAGTAGGGTTGGTTTTTTGTGCTAATCCTATTCAATGGGAGTCTTGCAAAAGAAGAATTGATTGTCTTGTTTACAGTTTGAGATGGAAAGTACATCAGGTAGAGTAGAAATTGAAAACTTCAATGGCAGAAATTTTGAGTTGTAGAAACTCAAAATGGAAGACTTGTTGGTGGATACAGACCTCTGGATTGTTGTGTCTGGAACAATGCCACAAAGTATGAAGCAAGAAGATTCAGACCTCGCAGATAGAAAATCTAGGGGGTTGATAAGACTTTGTCTGGATGATTATGTACTCTTAAATGTCCATGAGGATAAGACTGCATCTTTATTATGGAAGAAACTTGGTGACATTTATTAGGGAAAGTCTCTGGTGAATAAGTTATTCCTAAGGAAGAATTTGTACTCCTTGAAGATGGAAGAAGGTGCATCTATAGTAGACCATATGAATTTATTTAATATGATTAATTCTTAATTGGTGTTTGTGGGTGTGAAGATAGAGGAGGAAGATCGTTGTATGCTTCTGTTATGCTCCTTACCCGACACTTGGGACCATCTGGTAATGGCTATTGGAAGTACAACAACTACTTTCAAGATGGAAGATGTGGTTGCCTCACTACTATCAGAAGAAATGCGGAGGAAGTCTTCTAAGATGTCCAAGGAGGCTCTTGTTGTTTGGGGTAGATTAAAGGAAAGAGGCAAGAAGAAAGACAAGAATTCTAAATCCAAATATGAAGGGAGATCAAAGTCTCCTGGTAATAATTCCAAGGTGAAATGCTAGAGCTATGGGTAGACTGGTCATATTTGAAAGGATTGTAAGGAGGAGAAAAAGAAGAAGAATAACTCTTTAGATAATGACTCTTCTCAGATTGATGTAGATACCTTCAGTGTAGCCTTGGCGACTCAGTCATCTGATGATGTTTGGTTGATTGAATTGGGTGAATCTTTTCACATGACATCTCACAGAGATTGGTTCACTAAGTATGAAAAGTATGTTGGTGGAAAGGTGTAACTAGAAAGTGATTCAACTCTAGAAATTGTTGGCCATGGAAGAGTCAGAATCCAATTCCATGATAGAAGAATCAAAGGGATTGATGGCATACTACACATACCAGGTTTGGCTCATAACCTAATTTCTCTCAGTAAGCTAAATGATGTTGGCATTCAAGTTTCTTTCTCGAGTGGACATTGTAATATGACTAAAGGCTCAATGGTCCTGGGTAAGGGTGCACGCATAGGAACTTTGTACAAGCTGGATGCATGTCCTGTTTAATTCAACAACGTCTTTGTAAAGTCAAGCAAAGTTGCTCGTGTAGAGAAGGAGAATGAAGTTCCTCTAGGTGAAAACTCGTTGGAGGTGAAAATCCTAGCAGAGAAGACCATGTTGTGGCATCATAGATTCGGTCACATAGGAGAGAAAGGCTTAAAATCCTTGAAAAGTAAAAATCTTGTTGAAGGGCTTGTTGATTGTAACCTTGAGTTTTATTTTTGTGAACATTGTATTTATGGAAAGCAACATCGTGTTTCATTTTATTTGAGTTCTCATAAATCTTCTGGCATACTGGATTATGTTCATTTTGATGTATTTGGTCTAGTGAATGTTCCTTCATTATTGAAGTCTATATATTATGTTTATTTTATTGATGATTATTCGAGAAAGGAATTTGTGTACTTTCTTAAGAGTAAATCAGAAGTGTTCAGTCAGTTTTAAGAGTTTAAAAACTGGGTAGAAAATCATACTAGAAGGAAAATTAAATGCTTGAGGATGGGTCATGGTGGTGAGTTATGTTCTATAGATTTTGAAAGGTATTGCAAAGAACATCAGATTAAAAGGCATAAAACTATTCCTTATACTCCACGACATAATGAAGTTGTTGAAAGGTTTAACAGAAAGCTAATATAAAGAGTGAGAAGTATGTTGAGCAATGCTGGTCTGGAGCTAAATTTTTGGGCTAAGGTTGTTGCTACAACATGTTACCTGATAAATCATTCACCTTGTTCGGCTCTTGTTGACAAAAAACCTTTGGAAGCATGGTCTGGTAAGAAGCCCTCTCTAAGACATATTCGTTTCTTTGGTTGTGAGGCATATGCATATGTGTCGAATGAGAAGAGATCAAAGTTGGAGAAAAAGGTTGTCAAATGTATCTTCATTGATTATCGTGCTGGTGTGAAAGGATACAAGCTTTGGAATCCTATTACTGAGAAGGTTTTGTACAATAGAAGTGTAATCTTTCGTGAGCTAAAGCCTTCAATAGCTGGTTCATAGTTAGAGACAAATAAAAAGGAAAAGAAGAATGATGTAGTTGAAATTCCTTGAACTCCAGATAAAGAGGAACTACAAAGTGTACCTAAAAATGAGGATAGTTCTACTACATCTGAGAGTTTTGAAGAAGAAGAACTACAACCTCAACCTCGTCCTGTAAAGAGGTCTACACGTGAAAACTGTCAACTTGATAGGTATGGATTTTCTATGTTAGATTTGAACTGTTCCTATGCTTTGATTACTAGCACTGATGATCCTAGGATTGTGAAAGAGGCAATTAATATGTCTGACTCAAATTCTTGGATGGAAGCTATGAATGAAGAAATGGCGTCTTTGAAAAGGAATGAAACCTGGGATTTGGTACCCTTTCCTGAAGGGCGAAATCCTATTGGCTGTAAATGGGTATTTAAGAAGAAGACTGGTATGGATGGCAGTGTTGAAAAGTATAAAGCTTGGTTGGTTGTGAAAGGTTATTCCCAAGTGGAGGGAATTGATTATAGAGAAATTGTTTCTCTTGTAGCTAAGCAAACATCTATCATATTTCTTTTGTCACTTGCGGCTATGTATGACTTAGAGATCGAGTAGATGGATGTGAAGGCAGCGTTTCTTCATGGTGAGCTAGAAGAAGAAATTTATATGTCCAGTCTGAGCACTTTGTTGAAAAAGGTAAAGAAAGCCTAGTTTGCAAGTTAAAGAAATCTTTGTATGGTTTGAAGCAATCGCCTAGAATGTGGTACCAAAATTTTGACACGTTTTTGTTGTCATTGGGATTTGTAAGACCAAAATCTAATCATTGTGTGTATTAAAAAATTTAAAATGATTGAGTTCTTATTATTTCCCTATATGTTGATGACATGTTGTTCATACGAAAAAGTAAGACTATGATTTCCAATCTAAAATCTCAATTGTTTGCAAAGTTCAAAATGAAGATCTAGGTGCAGCAAGGTATATTCTAGGGATGGAAATAAAAAGGGATAGATGAAGTGGAAAGCTTTGTCTCAGCCAAAGTAAGTATATCAACACTATCCTAGAGAGATTTGGGGTGATTGATTGCAAGCAACTAGTTGTTCCAGGGTTGCAGGGAATGAAGCTATCTATTTAAGACTATCCAAATTCTCCTACTGAGATGGAGGGCATGACCAGGGTGCCATATGCAAGTGTTGTTGGTAGTTTAATGTATGCAATGGTCTGTACTAGGCCATACAATTCCCAAGCAGTGGGATTTCATAGTTGGTTTATGAAAAATCGAGGAAGGCCGCATTGGGATGCTATGAAGAGAGTTTTCAGATATTTGAAGGGTACCTCAAAGTTTTTGTGTGTTATCATGGAAACTCAGTTGGATCACAAAGGCCTCTTAGCATTCGTGGGTATGTGGATTCTAATTGGGAAGGGGACATTGATAGGAGAAGATCCACCAGTGGATACATCTTCATGTTATTTGGTTGTGCAATGAGTTGGATGAGTAAGCAGCAAGTTGTAGTCTCTTTATCTACTACTGAAGAAGAGTATATGGCAGCAACACATGCCTACAAAGAAGTGGTTTGGATTAGACGTTTGTGTTCAAATATTTTTTTTAATGTAGGGAAAAATATTATTTGTTGTGACAATCAGAGTGCTATTCATTTGGTGAAGAATCTCTCTTTCCATGCCAAGACAAAGCACATTAATGTACAATATCATTTTGTTCGTGATATGGTGGACGATGGAAAGGTTAATTTGGAAAAGGTGGATACTCTGGAGAATGTCACTAATGCATTGACAAAGCCTATGAGCACAAACAAGTATAGGTGGTGTGCTAGTTCAATGGGCCTTGGGACCTATGACCTTCAATAACTTTGAGTTTATAGGAAGCCAATAAGTCTTCGTCAAGTGGGAGCTTGTTGGAAAATGTGCCTCAACTTTCGAGCTTGAACCTCTATTAAAGACTTGGCATTTTACCCCATTGTTGGCCTTCATTGTCAGCCTATCGCCGAAATATTGACCTAGAAACCTAAGTTGCGGGGTTATGAAATATCCTAACCCCCGACTGGAGGTTGTGAAGTTTGGGTTTCTACCAACTTGGCGACATGACTGATGGATGGTGGGCCCAGTTTGCATGGATGGTGACATCAGCCATACAACAGTGACATGGATGTTATGTGGATAGTGGAAACCACATAGAACAAGCCGATAAATTGGTATTATAGTCAAAAGTGATGGACGAGTGATGTGTTGACATGAATTCATTCATTGATTCTACATTGCTATTGTGAATCAACGATCACTGGACCATAAGTTGTATTTCCTGATAGCGATATATTTGCATTAAATGCATGATCTAACTCAGGAGGTTGACAGAGACAAAATATGGTAATATTCTCTATAACTGAATTTATTGTTGGGTGACTTGATGCATGTTGGATGGCAGTGTGTGTGGCCTAAGATGAAGGAAGCTTGTCGGTGAAGATAGTGAAATTAATGAAAACCTAAAAGTGGTTGAGTGGTTTTATATTGAATGCTTTTATGAGAATGTAACAGTGTGAGGAAAAGTGTAGTCTATGAGTGAGGTCGATCAAGGGGATTGCATTGCTGCTATGAGTTAACATCTGAGTGTGAAGTTTATAACTTTGTATGTAATATATTTACTATAATACAAAGTGACTTTACTTGGTGTGTTGGTTTTTCTCCCGTAAGGGTTTTCCCACATATATCTGGTGTTATCTTTGTGTGTGTGTTTTGTCTGTCCTTTTCTTCTGTGAATGTGCATCTCAAATGAATGTAACTTGTTAAATGAATGGTTTTTTCTACACTTCTTTCTTGAGGATTTTGCATTAGGAAGGCATTTTCTGCACCGTCGCTTTCCTTACAGAATAGCCCTAAGATTGTGCTTATGTCGGGTGACATTTCTATTGCACATAATTAGAAGTTTCCTTGTGATATCTCTCTTCCTTTGAAAAGAGGTAAAGCTTGAAGAGATGATGTGGTATGGAAGGTTGCCCCTACTAGTTGGGTGAAAGTCAATTTTGATGGAGCTGCTAAAGGTAATCCGAGACTTGCTGGTTGTGGGGGAGTGTTGAGAAATTCTAATGGTAGGGTTGTTTCCACTATGGCACTCCCTTTAGGAACCCAGACAAACCACTTCACAGAAGCTTCAGCTACCTATCATGGATTGAATTTAGCTCACTCTAAAGGCTTCAGAAAGGTTTGGTTAGAGGGAGATTCGTTAAATGTTATTAACAACTTGAGGAAATATACTCCTCCCTCTTGGAGTGTTGAATCCCTTGGATGCGATTAATATTTTGAATTCATTGATGAATTTTATAGTTCTCATATTTTCAGGGAGGGTAATGGTCTTGCGTATGTCTTTTCTACTATTGGTGTTAGCAATCATAGGATTTTGGAAGAGGATGATCCCCTTCCTTTTGAGGCCCTTGCTTGTCTAAATAATAATTACTAAAAATGTTAAGGTGGGTGTCGGCTTCATTATGAATTGTGTTCACATGTCCCTATTCATGTGCTTGATTATCCTTTGGAATGATCTAGATTTGGATCGTGTTTTGGATTACAATAATTTGAGTATCCTCCATATGGGGTGGCCTTTAGGTCAATAATTACTCTCTGGCACCTTGTCATTTTCACACGGATTGTGGGTATTTTTTTTCCTTTGTTCTCAAGGCTTCTAATTTTCTATAAAGTCCTCAAGCTCTTGGTTTTTGTTGAGTCTTCGATCATGGGTAGTGATAGAAATAAGGATGAGCCATTTTTATGTGACACCTTAAAATCTAAGACCAAAGTGTGGGAAATGTTGCAGTTGGGTGGGATTACTTCATATTTTGAGTAGCTCCATGGAAATGATCCAAGGCGACACAATTGTTTGTTAAGAGTTGGCATAATAGGGTTTTGAGGTTGGGCAGAACCAAATTTGACATTAATGAAGACCTTATTGTGAGCATTATGGGTCTATCTACTGAGGGTATAAAAGTGTATAGATATAAGGAGTTCAATGTTGTGATGCAAATATTCTTTAAAGATGATGAAGAAAAGAAGCTTCAGCATGCTAAAAGTGGTGGCTACTTACGCAGTTCTATCAAGGATCTGTGGGGAGATGTTGTTGAAGAACTTATGAGGTATATAACCTTAGAAGGTCAGTTCTCTACTATTTTTGGTTATCATTTTGTCCTTCTAAATCACTATAGACACAAGAAGAAAGTTTTGTTTCCTTTCTATCTATTGGCGTCTTTGGAAAGTGGAATTAAAGATTACAAGTGAATTCCTAAAAATCCTATGCTACATGTTGGTTTAATTCTTCTAATTTTGGATTATGCCAAGTCTTATGTGGTTCCTAAGAAACCTAAGATGGATCCTAAAGGAAAGAAAAAGAAACTAGAATTGAAGTATGAGACTGTGTCGGAGGGGGAACTAGAGAAATCTCCTAAAGGAAAAAAGAAGAAAGTGGAACTGGAGGAGGAGCCTGGGTCAGATGAGGATAAGGATTATGAACCTGAGTCAGAGGCTTCTAGGGAAGTCTACTCACAACCCCTTGCTCCTAGTAAGAGCGGTAAAAAAATTAAACCTACCCCTCCTTCTGCGGAGTATGAAACTTGTAGTGAGGAGGGGTTTGGTGACAAACCCTATAAAATTGGTAAAGGTGCCCCCTCAGCCCTCATGAAAGAAATGAAATTTTTTGTTGGGGAAAATATTTCTATGCCCCTTATGTCTGGGATTAAGAGAAAAAATGGTTTGAAGGATAGAAGTAATAAGAAGTTGGCTAAGCGGTATGGTAGCCCTGTGCAGGAGTAGTTTGTTTCTCCTAATTTTTTTGGCAGGTAGGATACTATGGATATCCCTAAAGAGGGGAAGGAGATGCAAAATAGGAGGTATATAGTGGATGATAATGCGAAATCTCTTCATAAATACAAATGTTGGCGGTTGGGGCTAAAGGGAAAGAGGTAATTAACAACCAAGAACTGAATAGTGTATCCCAGGAAGGTGAAGCAGAGGCCATGAATGTGTTTAATTTTAACCAGGAATATTTTCCTAATGTTTTGGGTCTGGCAAAGGAGGGTACTATCTCCCTCTTTAGGTTATTCAAATGGGATTTCCACTAGCTTAATATGACTAATGTGAAGGTTTAGGGGGTTGTCAGTAAAGTTGGGGATACTTTGGAGTTCTCTCTACAGGCTCAAGTTAACCAGTTGTTTGATACTTTAAAGATTGTTGTTGATGAGATGCTTAAGCTGAAGCAAATTTTTGAACAAATAATTGTGACCTTGGAAAAGAAGATGGAACGGGTCAACATGAAGTTGGATAAGGTTGTTGAAGTGACTAAATCCGTTATGAAGAATGAAGCCAAGGGCCTTACTATCCTCAATGAGAAGGCTAGGAAATGGATGAAGGAAGCACAGGGTGATAAGGACGCTGTTGGGAATAGGCAGTTGATGGAGGAAGCTTCGGTTGGTAAGGTGACTGCTAAAAATGCTACTAGTTCACATGATGTTTTGATTAAAGAGGTAAGCTTTGGGGACTAAGGCTAGAACCCGTAACAAAACTAAGCTGCAAGATGGGGTCCCTATCAAAGGGATTTATGAAGTTATGGATGTTCATTAGAAGATAATTGAAAACAACATGGAGGTTGCTAATATTTTGAAGAATCTGTAGTTTTTGTTCTTGTTCTCCTTTTTTGGAAACTGTTTTGTTGATGTTTTGTTGCATGTGGGTTGTTTGTTGATTTGTGTGTTTATCTTTTGATACAACTATATTTTTGGTAAAGGGTTTTGGGGCCCCTTCAAAACCCACTTTACCTCTAATCAAAAAAATTTGGTGTGGCCCCCATAAAATGTTAACCTTTTTAGTATTTCAAAAATTATTTTAGTTAGAAATTAGCTAACACCATGTAGTTTATGCCTAATTTTTTGCTAATTTTTTAATGAATATATGATTTCTTTCTAATTTTCAAAGTGGACACATCTTGAAAAATAAAAAATTGAGCATGTTCCCCCCTAAATTTTTTGAAAAGCGATCATTTTTTTTATTTAGTATATACTTATAATGGAGCCTAGTTTCTAAAAATATAATTTATTTTAAATTTTGGTCAACAGTTAAAAAATAAAGTCAAAAGTACCATACATTAGTTTTTGAAAAACAACAGATACACTAATAAAAGAAATTAATGATGAAATCCTTAACATACTCAAAATCTAAAAATAACTATATGGTTAGAAAGCTAAGAGAGAGCTTAACATTATCATGGTATTTTTTGACTTGATATTGAAACACGTGCAAACTCGATGGGGAGCACGCTTGATATTATGTCATTTTTTTACTATTTACAAAAACATGTCTTTAGATGTTGAAAAATCACTCCAAACCTTTGGGTTGGAAGCCCAAGAAAAATTCAATCCATAGGCTTAGAAATTTCCAAAGAAAATAATAAAATGAGCACATTATAACACTCATATTATTATTTTCTTTGGAAATTTCTCTTTCTCTTTCTATTTGTCTTTCTCTCTCTTTCTCTTCTAGTGAAACTATATACATTAAATAAAAAATTTAAGTTGCATTTATATGTGGACATTTAATTTCTTAAAATTGAAGTTATATTTCATGTATATATTTAGGATGTTTGAGAAAGGTTTTGGATCTCTAGGATTTATAATACAAATTCTAGTTTTGGAAGATCTTATAATTTTAGATAGTCAAATTTTAGTAATCAGCAAGTCAAATTCCAATAATTATTAGGCTCCCATCATTTTGTTGTCTCTCTATCACACTCTATATATATTCCTTGAACTATAGGCCTATCTCTCTCCCTATCTCCATCCCTTTTTGTATACCTCTCTCTGCCTTGAGCTCAAGATCTCTCTCTCTCCCCCCATTCCATCTCTAATTCTATCTCACCTCTCTCTCCCTACCTCTCTCTCCCTCCCTCCCTCCTTCCCTCTCTAATTCTCTTTATCTACTCTATCCCTCTCTCTCTACCTATCAATTCCTCCCTCACTCCCTATTGACCCTTATCTCTCTCACACACAAGTAGAGATGGAAGGAAAGAGAGGTCTAGAAATAGAGAGGAAAGGAGAGAGGGAGAGTTAGGGACAAAGAGAGAAAAGTAGAGAGGGAAGGAGAGAGGGTGAGAGAGGTGAGATAGATAGAATCAGATAGGGTAGGAGAGATTAAGAGAGAGAGGTAGGTTATATAGTGATTAGTAGAGAGGGAAGGACAAATGGGGAGATAATGAGAGAGAGAGAGGAAGAGGGAGAGAGGGAGAGAGAGAGAGAGGTGAGATAGAGAAAATTAGAGAGGGGAGGAGATAGAAAGAGAGAGAGGTGGGATGAAGGGAGGAAGAGGTAGAGAGGGATATGTGATATAGAGATAAGTAGAGGGAAGGAAAGAGTGATAGGGAGAGAGAAAAGGGGGAAGAGAGAGGTTGAGAGGGATAGGTGAAATAGAGAGAAGTAGAGATGGAAGGTGGGAGGGAGGAAGGGAAGAGCTCGAGAGAGAGGGGGGCTATACAAAGAGAGAGATAGAGAGCGAAATATGATAGAGCTTGTTGATTACTAAAATTTAGAGAGAGATATAAATGGGAAGAGAAATAGAATGATAAAGAGAGGTATAGATAGATAGAGAGATAGATGGAAAAAGATATATAGAGATAATGTTATATAGAGGAAGAGGGAGAGGGAGAGATAGGTAGAGAGGGAGATGGAGAAAGAGATATATAGAGAAAGAGAAATATAGAGGAAGAGAGAGTGAGATAGAGTGAGAGAGATAGGGATGGATGAATGGGGAGAGATAGA
Organism: Sequoia sempervirens; assembly: GCA_007258455.2. Classification (NCBI taxonomy): domain Eukaryota; kingdom Viridiplantae; phylum Streptophyta; class Pinopsida; order Cupressales; family Cupressaceae; genus Sequoia; species Sequoia sempervirens. The sequence goes on along the minus strand of VDFB02270651.1, from coordinate 211,495,390 downwards.
GAGATAGATATAGATAAAGGGAGATAGATAGGTAGAGAGGGAGAGAGAGAGAGGAGAGGATGGAGAGAGGGAGATATAGATCATTATATAGAGGGAGAGGGGATAGGGGAGAGGGAGAGATATAAGAGATAGAGTGGTAGGAAGAGAGAAAGTATAAGATAAAGATAAGTAGAGATAGAAAATAAAAATGTAGAGATAGAGATATAGAGAGATAGATAAATGAGGGAGATATATGGAAATATGGGAAGAGAGAGGGGGGACATAAGTCTAAAAAGAGAAAAATAGAGATGGAGAATAGGAGAGGTAGAGAGAGGGAGATAGGAGGGAGAGAGAGAGAGGGAGGAGATAGGTCTAGATATATACAAATAGAGATGGAGAAATATGGGAGAGACAAAGAGATGGAGAGAGATTGAAAAATATATATGGAGAGAGAGAGAGAGAGAGAAGCAAAGATAGATTTACAAATAGATATGGAGAAATGGAGAGATAGAGAGATAGAGAGATGAGGAAGAGATAGGGAATTATGAGAGAGATAAGGAGATAGAGATAGAGAGGGAAAGATGTAGGGCTAGAGAGATGGAGAGATAAAGGGATAGAGTAAGGAGATAGAGAGATAGAGAAATAATGAGATATAGATAAAGAGGGAGAGATTTACGGCTAGAGAGAGCAGAGAAATAGGGCTAGAGAGATGAAAATATAAGGAGATAGAGAGGAAAATAGAGATATAGATATAGAGGTATATGAAGAGGGAGAGGGGAAGAGAGAGGGAGATAGAAAGAGAGAGGTAGAGATGAAGGTAGATGGAGGGAGAGGGAGAAAAATAGATAGATAGGTAGATGAAGAGATAAACATAAACAAAGATAGGGATGCAAGAATAGAGAGGGAGAGAAATATAGAAGGAGGTATATGAAGAGAGAAATATGTGAAGAAAAATCATGCCAATGTGAATTATAATAGCAATAGAATCAAAAAAGAACAAAAATCAACCAAACACTCAAGGTGAGAAGAGATTTAACTAGAATTTAACAAATCTAAACTATGTCAAACCTCAAAGTATGTATTTTTTGATGATTGATAATTTAATGTGTGCTCAATATTAATTTTTTCAGCATAGTAATGCTCCAAAGATAAATGAATGAGAGATATCATAAAATGGCTAAATGTAGTGATATATAGTTTGAGGGTGAAAAGGGATGGATGGATACGATTGGAAGAAGAGTATCTATTATGGAGAATGGATTTGATCTCTCAACTCATGAGATGGTAACAAGTGTCACCATGAGAGGAGTCTATAGAGGAGATTGTACCTTGGGAGTACCATAGATTATTTTCCATAAATGAAAGTCTTGTCCTCACACTCTAGAGAGGGAGATGAAAGGAATAAAGGAACTCAAAATTACTTTTGTGTACATTTGGAAGGTAGATCCATGTGGGTTCCCTTCCAAAAGGGATAAAATTTATGAATTAAGAGACAAGGTGGGTGGTGAAATAAATAGAAATATTTTACCCACACTCAATCCTTGATTAAGTGTGTACACATGCTTAAGGGGTAGTTTTAAGGATAAGTAAAAAAATGGAGGATGTGACATGTGAAGGGAACATAATAAAATAAATTTTATTTATTTAATTTATTTGGAGAGAATTGGATTGGGGATAAGGTTTGATAAATAATTAAAATTAATTATTAAATAACTTAGGCTAGGAAATTAGAAGAATGAAATAAATGGATATAGGATACTAGGATACACAAAGAATGTTAATTAAATAATTAGGTATTAGAGAAATTTATTTGCTCCACATTTCTTTGTAGTTGTTCTTCAGGTCTTGCAATTTTGAAGGTGTGTTGATGAGTTTGATCTCTTGCTTGTATTAAGAGGACTTGTGGTTTGGTACTCGAGAAGTTGGATTGTAGAGTTGCAGTGTTTAGAAGTGTAGTTTGAGTGTACTAGGTATGTACATTCTAATGATGTGATTTGTTGCGAAGGAGTTTAATGGATTTCAAGAGGATAGAGGAATATTCTAGATTGTGATGAAGAGTGGTATGTGGTTCGCAATTCATCTTTGGATTTGAGGAAGTGTGTAATTCAAAGTTTGATGGTGTTTGCATGGGTAACGAATGACTTGGTATTTACACTATATTCAAAGATGTTCAAGAATTAATGAAGGTGTAGCATGGTGTGTGAGAGTTGATTTGGGTCTCAACTAAGTTTTGTTTTGGTCCACTATTCATTCCTATCTACCGTGCGAATGATTAGTGTTGGCCTAATTTGAATTTGTAAAGTGTAAGAAGAGTGTAGCCGACTTGAAGATGTTTTCCAAGTTGTGGATGGTATAAATGCAAGGTGAATTGATGTGAGATGAAGGGTGTGGAATAGAGTGGAGTGTTGTGATTGAAAGTAAGTACAAAAGTGTGAATTATAGTGTGAGCTATAATGCAAGATTATTGAATGTAGTGAGCTATAATGCTACTAGTTTTATTGGAGTTGTTGTGGTGGAATCTCTATTGCATTGAGATAATGTTCTATGTGTAACATTTTATCCTCTTTCTTCTTTCTATTTTGGCACTGAGCCTGGGCTGTGAGCCTTTCTAGATAGTGTGTCCTATTTTGGCAGTGAGTCTCTTTGTACTAGTTTTGTAATTACTTATATTGTGAGCTAATTCTCACTATGGGTTTTCTTTCATTGGGTTTTCCACATAAATCTATTGTTATCTTGTGCATGGTGTTGGTTGTTTCAGTTTCTATTATCTCCTTTTCATGTTTAAACATTATAATAAATTAATGGTTTAATGAATGCATGTGGATCTAATTACTATTAATGGTTTTGATGTTTTAATTTGGTACAATTGATTCAGCCCCCCTCTCAGTTGTCTTATTCATTCAAAAATTGGTATTAGAGCAAGGTTCCTTGGAGAAAATCTTGACCTCTTGAGGTAGATCCGGATGGTGAACAAGAAGGAGATCCCTATGTTTGATGGCATAGACTATGCATTCTAGAAGGTGAAGATGGAAGGCTATCTAATTTATCTTGGATATGAAGTTGCAAGGGTAGTAAAGATCGCATACACCATACCCACAAATGGTCCATGCACGAATGATAAAATCAAGGCCTATGAAATAGATGGGAAGGCAAGGTTTGTTCTTTTGACCAGTCTTGCACATACTGAATTAGTGAAAGTTATGGATATGAAAACTTCTAAATAAGTTTGGGATAAGCTAGAAAGTATCTATGAAGGAGATGAAAAATTCAAACAAGCTAAGTTATAGAATCTGAAGGCACAACTTGAGACTTTGCAAATTTTTGATGATGAAACAATCACAAGTTACCTACAAAGGGTTAATGAACTGGAAAGTGCTATGAGAGGTCTTAGTGCACAAGTCAAAGAACCTAAAGTGGTAAAGAAAATTCTTAGAACTCTTCTTGATTCTTATAGTGAAAAAATTTCTACTATTGAGGAATTTACTGATTTTAATATATAAACTAGTGATTTGTATGGAACACTAACTACATTTGAAATGAGGAAAATTGGTCCGAAAAATGGTGCAAAAGTGGAGACTACTTTCAAGACTAGAAAATTAGAAAAAGCTAAAGATACATAAGAAGATGATCTTGATGATGTGGAAGTTAACTTTGTAAGAAGAATGAAAAAGGGCATTGGTAAGTACAAAGGTAAATTAACTTTCAAATGATTTAGTTGTGGAATATAGGTCACTATGTTTCAAGATGTCCAAATAGAACTATGAGCAATAAGAAAAATGAGAATAAGGGAAAGATGATCATCAAAAGCTACTATGTTAGAGAAGATGTTGGTATTTATGATGATGAATCTGATTATGGAGATGTTGATGATAATGAATGTTTTTTTTTTTAAAAAAAATATGAACTCCTTTCTACTAACTCTGAAATTTTTATGAAGGAAAATGTTCCAAGGAAGAAGGATAATATTGGAGGTACTTTGGTATCTACTTTTCATGTTAGATAGGATAAGAACTATTGGGTTATTGACAGTGGTTGCTCAAATCATATGACCGTAGACAAGATTAATTTTGTTAAACTTGAAAAATATGATGGAGGACTTATTAAATTTGTAAATGATTCAGGTGAAAAGATTTGTGGAATAGGTTCAATCAATTTTGATGGAAAACATAATTCTGAATATTTTTACTATGTTAAAGGTTTAAGACATAATCTATTGAGTGTTGTAAAAATGCGTAGCAAAGGATAGAATCTGTCATGTCCCCGGAATTGTAAAAACTGATATGAAATATTGAGACAAAAATAAATAAACCAAATATCAAAATAATAACTATGTCTCAAATAAATAAATAAGTAACAAAACATATATATGTATATATATGTATAAGTAATTTAATTACAAAGATAATATTACAATTATAAATCTAAATATATTGAATAAAAGATGAAATACAAATGTATATAAATATTGAATAACATATGAATATAAATATATCAAAATAAATATAAGTATGAATATTGAATAAAATATAAATATAAGCATATTAAAATAAACACCTAAAAACAATATAAATAATAGTCATCAAATACAAAGCTGAGTGATTAATCATAAGTAGCAAGTCACGTCCCTCCAAAATGAAAGAACACAACCTTCCTTAAAGAAGCGCATCTTTTCTCATTGAGAAAAGGATATAAAGTAAGAGGAAGTAAGATGGTGAGGGACATCAACGAATGAAGGAGAAATAAATCACGGGAGCAACAGAAAAGGATACCCTCTGGAAATCACGTATTCTGAGAGATTAAGCAGAATTTAGGCAAAGACAACCAGCGGCCTGAGGAGGAGAGAGTGGGAGATTAAAAGCATATAAGAAAAAAGGGAACATAGGAAAGAGGAGGGAGTACGGTGGAAGAGAGAAAGGGGTATCTGCAGACCCATCCAGACAGAAAGGTAATTTCTGTTATAAATTAAATAATTATTATTTATGTTGAAAATTAATCAAGAATAAATAAATGATACTAAATGAATAAATTAAAGAATGTAGTAAAGGTTGGTATTTGTCATATAGTATTTAAAATATATATGACGAATACAAATATGTTAAATATAATATATTTCCTGTATATGCAATTTATATGTTAATAAATATATTTTATGGTAATTGATAGTTATACATATATTTGTGTATCATACTCAATTATGTGATAATGATTAATTCATGACTCTTAAGAACTAGATTATGATTTCAAGCTTATGTTAATAAAAGATAGATACTAATAGTTGATATTTGATAAATATATTAAGTACATTAGGATGTATGAATATATTTGAATAGGCTCAAAAATTAGAGTGGCAAATAACAATTGATGATAGATAGAATGATTCCATCTATGTGATCTTGAGAGATCTTGATATTTACCCTAATATACTTATGAAATGTATTATAGAAGAATCATTCATAGTGAAGGAAATGAATGATCCTTTGATAAGAATGAATTATTGGTGTCATCTTTGATATTATTAGATGTTATTACCAAAATTTATTGACCTCTAATATTTCTAATGTCTCTTTGAGAAACACTTTGACTACAAGATTCGGGGTTAAGTGCTTACACTAAAAAGGGGACATTACAAGTGGTATCAGAGCAACTTTCCTGCCATCCCGTGAAAATGGTGTATGCAAACTTACCAAGACAAAGGTATATTCTATAAACATAAAGAAACAATTTGACTCATGTAGATCAGGTATGGTTGTGACCATTGAATATAATTTCTCTTCTAGTAAGATATATGCAAATTATGAGATTTGAATAAGAACAATGATATTGTTTTGGCAATAAATAAATAAATAGGGAGATTAAATTGGTGATGAATAGGCATATATAAATATCATTGATAAATATACCTAAATATATAATGATTGATGAGTATATAATAGGCGATTAATAAATACAATTTATGCATAATAATATTTATCTAATTGATGTAATTTATTATAGTCATTTTGGGAATGCATTGCTAATATGTTATTTTGAATTGGACAACTAATGGTGTTATGATAATCTACCATTCTATTTCAACATAGCATAAGAAGGCGGCATCGTTGGATGGGGGTTTCTGCAGATCAAAGTGGTAAGTTTTAGGTGCATATTTTCATAGCCCTAAATCAGCAATACCTTTATATAGTTGGAAAACAATATTTGTTAAACATGTTATAAATGATTGATAAAGGATTGGTGATTAATAGATTTAAGGGCTAATGTATATGATAAATAGATTATTAATATTTTCATGAATCCTCATAGCATGTTGTAATTGTGTCTTGTAATAAGGTAAGATGCAATTGTTTCTATCAACATTCATGTAGTTGGTTGGGGATGGAACCGATAGGTTGAGCAGATACTAGAGTCCCTTCATGGTAGACCACCCTCATTGGATGACTGCAGGTCTGCCAATGAGGGCCGATGGGGTCATTTCCACGGGTGTTGGTTGGCCGCTATCGGGCTAAGAAGGGAGTGCTCTAAGGGCCTCCTATGGGAAACCTTCCTCCATACTATCGCATGGACTGTGTGTCTACCCATCACCAAATTATCATTTTGTTTCAATCCAATCATAAGGGAGGAGGATTGGACGCCCATGAAGGAGAGCAAGCACTAGGATCTCTTCGAGGTAGGCCACCCTCTTGGATGACTGCAGGTCTACCCAGGAGGGCCGAGGGAGTCAATACAACAAGTGTTTATTGACTACCTTCGAGCTAAGAAGAGAGGTGATAAGGGCATCCTTGTGCGTGGTCCACTCTTACCTCTTTTGAATTGGATAAGTGAAGATAACTTGGGGTGTTTTAATATCTATTTAGTTGCTTAGAAATTTATAGGTTGAATGCATGATTACATATGATTTACCAGTGATTAATATGATAAGAATGGTTTTCATGATTTCACTATGTTTGATTAATATCTTTCAAGTTAGTACTTTTATTTCATGAAGTATGATTGTACCCCATTAGTGTATATACTAGATGACCTTGGGATTGTGGAGGGGTCCACGGTGTAGTATGGGATGCACCGAATCCCCTTCCCCAACTGTCTGACAATATATTTCATGCGTGTGTGATTGTATTTGAGATTATACTTATGACTTGTGGTTGAATTTGCATTTGGGTATATACTCTATGATTGCATTTGTATTTGAGTGTATACTCTATGATTGTATGTGTATTTGAGTTGACTTGTGACTATATTTGAGTGTATATGATCTTGTATTTATATTTGAGTGCATATTTGATGGATTGTACCTAAATTCGAGATGTATTTGTATTCGAGTGTATACCATCTGACTTTGTATACTCTGTGACCATGAATTCAAGTGTGTCCTTCGTGACTATGTATTGGGTGTATATGACATGGTATTTGCAATTACTTGTATTCAAGTGTATACATTACAACTTACATATATTCATACGTATGCTTTGTGACTTCCTGCACTCGTGCATATACTTCATGTTTTACCAAACTTATGGTGTTTTGTTTCTTGGTTAGCATCTTACTTGTTCACTTCATGACTGATATACATTTATACATTCCTAAGTGTATGCTTGTGTTTGTGTAATTCACGCCTTGTATGTAATTGTTTGTATCTATTGAGTGTATCTACATGTATGATCATTTTGTGCTTTATGTATACTCAAATGAATGCTTCATATTGTGCATTTTCCATTTATTGAATGCATGCTATGCTTATATTTTGTGCATACAAGTAAATTTGAGTGTACTTGAACACTCTACATATTCATATCTTAAGTAATGACTAAATGCTTCTCACTCCATGTGTACAATTCCTCTATGTATGCTTCTTGTTAGAGTGTATCTATATTGCTTCCTACCTTACTTGTATGTATCATATTTTGCGAGTGATTATGTGTTTGCTATATATTTGGATGTGCCCTTCAATGTTTTCTCTTGCTTTGTATGCTACTAGCTTCATTCTGTGGTGATTATGACTTACGATATCTTAAGTGTGTACCTTGTAATTGTTTCAAGAATGATAGTTGCTCCATATATGGTATGTACTCTCCATGAGTGATTATATGTGTACCTATTGTATGTCGTGATTGCTACATGTCTGAAATATCTTCTCTATGTCTAATGTGTATTCAACATATATGATTGAGGCATTTCTAGCATGAGTAACTACGTATATGTCTTGCAGATAACCTTTGTGTGTTTGCGACATAGTTACACCATGTGTGTTTATAATCGCCTGTGATTAACAATGATAAAAAGACTTTCGTAGTAGATTAGTTGTAATTCAAGATTGTGATTGGTTGAGGACAAGCAATCTTGGGCGGGGAGGACTGTCATGTCCCCGGAATTGTAAAAACCGATATGAAATATTGAGACAAAAATAAATAAACCAAATATCAAAATAATAACTATGTCTCAAATAAATAAATAAGTAACAAAACATATAAATGTATATATATATATAAGCAATTTAATTACAAAGATAATATTACAATTATAAATCTAAATATATTGAATAAAAGATGAAATACAAATGTATATAAATATTGAATAACATATGAATATAAATATATCAAAATAAATATAAGTATAAATATTGAATAAAATATAAATATAAGCATATTAAAATAAACACCTAGAAACAATATAAATAATAGTCATCAAATACAAAGCTGAGTGATTAATCATAAGCAGCAAGTCACGTCCCTCCAAAATGAAAGAACACAACCTTCCTTAAAGAAGTGCATCTTTTCTCATTGAGAAAAGGATATAAATTAAGAGGAAGTAAGATGGTGAGGGACATCAACGAATGAAGGAGAAATAAATCACGGGAGCAACAGAAAAGGATACCCTCTGGAAATCACGTATTCTGAGAGATTAAGCGGAATTTAGGCAAAGACAACCAGCGGCCTGAGGAGGAGAGAGTGGGAGATTAAAAGCATATAAGAAAATAGGGAACATAGGAAAGAGGAGGGAGTACGGTGGAAGAGAGAAAGGGGTATCTGCAGACCCATCCAGACAGAAAGGTAATTTCTGTTATAAATTAAATAATTATTATTTATGTTGAAAATTAATCAAGAATAAATAAATGATACTAAATGAATAAATTAAAGAATGTAGTAAAGGTTGGTATTTGTCATATAGTATTTAAAATATATATGACGAATACAAATATGTTAAATATAATATATTTCCTGTATATGCAATTTATATGTTAATAAATATATTTTATGGTAATTGATAGTTATACATATATTTGTGTATCATACTCAATTATGTGATAATGATTAATTCATGACTCTTAAGAACTAGATTATGATTTCAAGCTTATGTTAATAAAAGATAGATACTAATAGTTGATATTTGATAAATATATTAAGTACATTAGGATGTATGAATATATTTGAATATATATTAGGCTGAAAATTAGAGTGACAAATAACAATTGATGATAGATAGAATGATTCCATCTATGTGATCTTGAGAGATCTTGATATTTACCCTAATATACTTATGAAATGTATTATAGAAGAATCATTCATAGTGAAGGAAATGAATGATCCTTTGATAAGAATGAATTATTGATGTCATCTTTGACCTTATTAGATGTTATTACCAAAATTTATTGACCTCTAATATTTCTAATGTCTCTTTGAGAAACACTTTGAATACAAGATTCGGGGTTAAGTGCTTACACTAAAAAGGGGACATTATAGAATCTTATGTTTCAGGATGATTGATGTGAGATCAGAATAAGGGTCCAGAACAGTAATTGTTACTGGAAAGAGGATAGATGGAAATATCTATTAGCTCAAGGGTGTTGATGGTCACTATTTTATGACTCAGATTAATGATAGCTGGTTATGGAATAGGAGAATGTGTCACATCAATTTTGACAACCTGATTAGAATCAGATTAGTTCAAGTAGTGAGAGATCCGACGAGGATTACAAAGCTTATCAATGTTATTTACAAAGATTGTCAATTTGGAAAACAAACTAGAAGTAGTTTCAACGGAAGAAAACAATCTTCTACTAGATTATTGGAATTGGTACAGACAGACCTTTGTGGTCCAACAAGAGTGGGAAGTCTTCAAGGTGATAGGTATTTCATGCTTTTGATCGATGATTACTCTAGAATGACATGGGTTACTTTTCTTAGAGAAAATTTTGAATCCCTAGATAGATTTAAAGCATTTAAAGCTATGGTTGAAAATGAAATGGATTTGAAGATCAAATGTTTGAGGTCTGATAGAGGTTTAGAATTCACCTCCAATGAATTTAAAATATTTTTTGAGAATGGCATAAAGATTCACTTGTCTACCCCTAGGACTCCTCAGCAAAATGGAGTAGTTGAAAGGAAAAATAGGAATGTTCAAGAAGCTGCAAGGACTATGATGAGAGAAGCTAATATACCAAAAGTGTACTAGAGAGAAGTAATTCACACTACTATTTACATACTTAACAGAGTTCAAGCAAGAGCTAACAACACAAAGACTCCCTATGAGTTGTGGTATAGAAGGATTCCTACTGTCAAGTACTTTAGAGTGTTTGGAAGCAAATGTTATATCAAAAGAGATGATGAAAAATTGGGAAATTTTGTTACAAGGTATAATGAAGGTATCTTCCTTGGATATTCTACTAAAATAAAAGCTTATAGATGTTACAATAAAAGACTAAGAAGAATTGTTGAAAGTGAAAGTGTCAAGGTTGATGAAGACATGTAGAATTCAGTTGTAATAGATGGATATGAGTCAAATGGGACTTCTTGTGGAGAAGAAGAAGAAAAATATAAGGAAAAAGAATTTTAAAATGAAGAGGAAGAAGCTTTGAAAAAAACCCCTAAGACTCCTAACTATGTACAAAGAAATCACTCTAAAGAACAAATCATTGGAGACAAAAACAAAGGTGTGTTGACAAGAAGAAGATCTATTGAAGCAAAAGTAAATCTATGTTTACTCTCTAAAATTGAATTGAAGATAGTAAGTGAAGCATGCAAAGATGAACATTGGATGAAATAAATGGAAGAACTTATGTAGATTGAGAATAATCAAACTTGGGAACTACTTCCTAGACTTGAAAACAAAAAAATTATTAGAACTAAGTGGGTATTCATAAACAAGTTGAATGAGAATGGAGAAGTAGTAAGAAACAAGGCGAGGCTTATGTGTAAGGGCTATGCACAAGTTGAAGGAATAGACTTTGAGGAGACATTTACTCTGGTGGCTAGAATGGAAGCAATTAAAATGTTTTTGGATTTTGCAGCACATAAATACTTTGAAGTTTATTAGATGGATGTGAAGTCCACTTTCTTGAATGGAGAATTAGAAGAAGAAATTTACATGGAACAACAAGAAGGGTTCCAGCTATCAAATAAACCTAATATGGTTTTCAAATTGAAAAATGAATTGTATGGATTGAAGCAAGCTCCTAGAGCTTGGTATGCAAGGTTGGACATATATTTGATACATCAAGGATTCAATAAGGGCATCAAAGATAGCAATCTTTATTTTAAGGTTGAGGAAGATCTAATCTCAATAGTGGTTGTGTATGTTGATGGCATAATATTTGGAGGCAATGAAGCTATGTGTAGGAAATTTATAGAAGAGATACATAAAGAGTTTGAAATGTCAACTCCTAAGGGAGATTATTCAAAACAGTTGCAAGTAACTTGGTTCTATGAAAAAGATGGAGAACAATGTAAAATAATTTATCCTTTGCCATTGATGTCAAAGGGGGATAGAGAGAGAAGTCATATGAAAAAGGAAAGTGAAGTCATGAGAGAGATAGTATAATGAGATAGTTGTGTACAGGGAGAAGAGAGAAAAGGAAATAAGTATGTTCAAAGCTATTGTGTCTTTGATGGTTTTTCACATCTTGTGTTGCCATCAATGACAAAGGGGGAGATTGTTGCAAGTATGAGGATGATGTCATTGATGTCAAGAAACCTGTGTTATCATTGATGATATTTTGACAGTGGTTGAGAAGAGATTGTTTCTTTGACTAATTGAATTATGTTAAGTTACTAATGTTAACCTTTGGTGTTTCTTTGATAAGCTTCTATTTATGATTCAGATGTCGAGGATACTGAGAAATTTGATAAAATAAGGAAATAGGGTGTTGTAGAGGTGTTCTAGTTTGGCTTCACATTTCCTCTAGGTTGAAGATCTTCTTGTGTGGTTTGGATATGATGGTTAGAGGTGTTCAAAGTTTCTATATCTAGAATTTTTGCTTTTGGATCGAAGTTCAAAGGAAGTTATGTTCACTAGTGTGCGAACCAATTTTGTAGTATTGTTTATAGAGGTGTTTGGGAGAAATTTATTTGCTTTGCATTTCTCTGTCATTGTTCTTCAAGTCTTGCAATTATGAAGTTGTGTTGATGAGGTTGATCTCTTTCCTATGTCAAGAGTATTTGTGGTTTGGTACTCTAAAAGTTGTATTGTAGAGTTGCAGTGTTTAGCAGTGTAGTTTGAGTGTATTGGGCGTGTATATTTTGATGATGCAATTTGTTGTGAAGGAGTTTAATGGATTTTAGGAGGATAGAGGAATATTCTAGATTATGATGAAGCATGGTATGTGGTTTACAAGTCATCTTTGGATTGGAGGAAGCATGTAATTCAAAGTTTAATGGTGTTTGCACGAGTAATGACTGACCTGGTGTTTACATTACATTCAAATATGTTCCAGTATTAATGAAGGCATAGCATGGCATGTGAGAGTTTATTTCAGTCCTAGATAAGTATTTTTTGGTCTGATTTTCATTCCTATCAACCACAAGAATGTTTAGCGCCTACCTAATTTGAATTTATAAAGTGTAATAAGAGTGTAGCTGACTTGAAGATTTTTTTCAAGTTGCATATGGTATAAATGCAAGGCGAATTGATGTGAGATGAAGGGTTTGGAAGAGAGTGGAGTGTTGTGATGCAAAAGTGGGTGTAGAAGTGTGAATTGCAATGTGAGCTATAATACAAGACTGCTTAATGCAATGAGCTAAGGTATCTTGATATTTTGAAGGTTGCTAGTGTCATTGGAGTTGTTATGGTGGAATCTCTATTGCATTGAGATAATTTTCTCTATGTAACATTCTATCTTCTTTCTTCTTTCTATTCTAGCAGTGAGCCTTTTTGAATAGTGTGTCCTATTCTGGCAGTGAGATTCTTTGTATCAGTTTTGCAATTACTTATATTGTGAGCTAATCCTCACCGTGGTTTTTCCCTCAATGGGGTTTCCATGTAAATCTGTTGTTCTCTTGTGTATTGTGTTGTTTGTTTTAGTTTTTGTTATCTTCTTTTCATGTTTAAACATTATAACAAATTAAGGATTTAATGAATGCATGTGGATATGTACTGTTGAGGGTTTTGATGTTTTAATTTGGTACAACTAATTCACCTCCCTTCTAATTTTTCTTATTCATTCAACAATATTTTCTTCATAGGGTTCATTATCTTGTTGATCAAAAAGGATAGTGTAATTATCATCATTAGAGAATGGTTTCTTTTTTATTGGGTAACTCATCAAAGTAAAAGTGAAGCATGATTATGAATATGGATTAAGATGAAAAATTCAATGATATAGATTGTGGATATAGGTTTTTGTTGGATAGGTCGATGGATATTTCGATCTGGATGGTGGATATATAGGACTTGGTACATAATGATTCTAAACCATATGAGAATGTTCATGTCATGGCATGGTAACATATGGGAATTTTTTTGAGCAAGTTCTTGACACATATATATTTTCTTGGATGAAATGAGATCACATTTCTTTGAGGCATTTTTTCAAACAATTGACTTCCTTTTCTATGTTATAGCTTATTATTATGATTTGATATATTTTTTCCAAGCATCCATAACATAGAGAAGGAAGTGAACTATTTGAAAAAATGCCTCATTAAAATGTGGTCTCATGGAATGCCATGACAAAAAAACACAATTGGAAACTACTCCTAGTTACTAGTTATGCAATGTGAAGTAATTGCATAACTTCTTATGTTGACTTTCTAAAAAACTAGATATTGTAATTGAAATTTTTCCATCTATCAACATCTAGTTATTAGTTCTGCAATGTGAAGTAATGCTTTAAGTTTGAAAGATGTGCAATGTAATGTAATTAACGATATGAATATTAACTACAAAAATATATTAAGTATAATTCATTAGTTAAACTCTTTATTTTATTACTTGAGTGAAGCTTCGAAGTCCACCTCCATTGGGAGGTGTTGCTATGAAATCTCCAAGATTAACCTATTCAGCATAAAAAATTAGACATTAGAATGCCATTCATATAACAATTATATTCACATGAAATATTTATAATTTTTTACTAGTTACATACCTTCGTAGTACATGTTGCAGCGTAATAGGGAGGTGGAGGACCACTGAAAAAATGAATGAATTCTATGACCCTAAAATTTCATTATAATCATTAAACTAAATTAGTAATCTTGCATTTTAAAAATGAAATTTAATAACTTAAATTCAATGAACTTGATAATATTAACCTAACTATCAAGGAAAAAATCCTCATTAAGGAGGGCATCTATCATCACCAATTGCTTAGCTGCAAATGTAGCCTACACACCTACATTCTAACTATGTGTGGGGTCATAACCACATGGTGAACAAAAAGCCTAAAAAATATGGGGTGGAACCTTACTCCTTGAAGACCCCCTGGCTCACATTGTGCTACAGGAGTAACATACTCTATGATGCTCTGGATAGTCTCAACCTCAGCACTCTCATTCACAATAGAAGGGATATCCACATGCTCATAGGATAGTCTAGTGAGTGCGCATATCCTAGTTGGTGTGGGTCAAGACATGCCCCTAGTCTATCATGTATAGAGCCACCACCTCTACCCTAGAAGTATTGCATATTAAAATAGTTTGGGACTTTATTGAAGAAAAATTCACAGTAGAGTTCCCTCAAAAAATAATGCGGGACCTCATTATTGTTACATAGAGGATGGTAAAAAACCATCCACTACCTCTACCAAAAATGGTTCTTTATGCCTTGGTGGTTGCACCGATGGATAAGGAACCTCTTGCTTGAAGGATGTAGAGTTTTATTTGTTCGTGGGATTGTGAAAAGGGAACATAAGTCAAATTTTGTAATTTTTTCATTTTTGACTTATTTATAAGATAACTTATCTACATTGAATTTTCTAAACTCCCTCCTCTTACTTGACCAAGTAGTTATTTTCTTGTTAATTGAATCTACATTTGATAACATAGATTCAAGAGATTGAGCAAGCATGGCTCTATGCGAGGTTGAACTTGTAAGATATTTTAATCATACAATTATGTCCTCAATTTATTTTTTGTTATTTTCAATTTTCCCCATTAAATTTTCTTGTGTTCTAGGGGCATATTGAGGAATTACTAGAGGTTTTTGTTGTTGGGGTTGTTCTTCAGCAAGTATTTTAAGTTGAGGTGAAGGAGGATTTTGAGGATTTGGAGGTTGATTATCATTTCCTGTAAATTAAATAAATTTGCATCAAAAAAACTATTAAATCTACCTATTTAGAAACAAATTCATACAAAAAAAACAAATAAAAATTACTCCCTTGACCTCCCCAACGTCATGGCAGAATTTTGGCAAAGATTTGGCAATAATTAGATAAATAAATTGATCTCCAATAATGTGAACGCGCCCTTGAGGGTTTGAAGGATGTGGGTTTGTAACAAACATCAAAAATAGAGTGAAGAAATGTTGCCTTTTTTTTGTTATAATGAGCTATAATGAGCTCGCATTATAATATGTGCAAGCTATGGCCTTGGTGTTTTCTATCCTTAGGCTGGAAAACACCAAGCCATAACATGAGTGTGTTATAACACGCTCATGTTATGAATTTTAAAAAAAATTAAGATGGTTGGCCACTTTTTGGCTCCCATCTTTTTGCACCTTCCCCTCTCTCTCTACTTCTCTTTATCTCACCTATACATCTCTACATCTCACTCCCTCTCTCCCCTCTCTCTCACTCTCTTCTTCTCAAGCTCTACTTCTCTCTATCTCACCACTCTCTCTACCTCTCTCTACCTAATTATCTTTGTATTTTATCTCTCTATCTTTCGTCCCCTTTTCCCTATATTACCTATCCCTCTCTTTGTCTATATTTCTCTCTATCTCACCTATCTTTCTCTACCTATCCATCCCTCCCACCTTCCCTCTCTCTCTTTCTCATTCTCTCCTTCTCTCTCTACTTCTCTCTATCTCAAGTCTACTCTCTCTCCCTTCATCCCTTTGTCCCTCCTTCCCTCTCTAGTTCTCTCCATCTCACATGTCCTCCTCTATCTCTCTCCCTTCCTCTTCTTCTCTCTATCTCACCTCTCTCTCTCTCTCCTTCCCTACCTCTCCCTCCCTCCCTCCTTCCCTCTCTACTTCTTTTTATCTATCATCTAGCTATATGTACCTACTTATCCCTCCCTCTCTCTTTCCCGCCCTCCCTCTCTCTACTTCTCTTTATATCCACTCTCCATATCTCCATCCATCTCTCTCTTCAAGTAAGAAGAGGTAAGTAGAGATAGAGAGAGGTAGTGAGAGAGATGGGGAGAGGTATAGAAGGAGGAAGAGGTGGGTAGAGATGGAGAGGTGAGATAGAGAGTAGATAGGGACAAATGTAAGGATGAAAGAATAGAGAAAGAGGGAATGAGAGGCAGGTAGAGAGAGAGGGAGAGGAGTGATATAGTTAAGTAAAGAGAGGATGGAGAGAGGGAAAGAAAGGTGAGATAGACAGAAGTAGAGAAGGAAGGAGCAAGAGAGAGAGGGAGAGGAAAATTGAGAGGTATAGTTAGGAACAAAGAGAGAGAAGTAGAGAGGCAAGAAGAGATACATAGTGAGAGGGAAGAAGGGAGAGAGAGATAGGTGAGAGAGGGAAAGAGAGAGAAAGAGAGAGAGGTAGGTGATATAGTGATAAGTAGAGAGGGAGGACTTGAAGAGGAATATATTGAGAGAGAGAGAGAGAGGAGATAGAGAAAAGTAGAGAGGGAAGGAAAGAGAAAGAGAGAGAGTTGGGATGGAGGGAGGGAGAGGTAGAGAGTGATAGGTGATATAAAGAGAAGTAGAGAGGAAAGGAGAGCATGAGAGGGAGAGAGAGAAAAGGGGGAAGGGAGAGCTAGAGAGGGATAGGTGAGATAAAGAGAAATAGAGAGGGAATGTGGGACGGAGGATGAGAGAGAGAGAGAGAAAGAGGTAGGGGAGGGGGAGAGATGAGATAGAGAGAAGGAGAGAGTGAAGGAGAGAGAAACAAGGAGATGTGGAAGTAAGGGAGGGAGGGAGAGGTAGAGAGGGAAGGAGAGAGCAAGAGGGAGAGAGAATGGGGGAAGGAGAAGTAGAGATGGATAGGTAATATAGAGATAAGTAGAGAGGGAAGATGGGAGGGAGAGCGAGAGAGAGAGATAATGGGGGAGGGAGAGGTAGAGAGCAAGAGGTAAGATAGAGAGAAATAGAGAGGGAAGGTGAGAGAGAGAGGTTGTTCTTGATCTCAAGGGAGGGAGATTTAGATAGAGAGATAGAGAGAGGTACATAAAGGGACAAAGATAGTGAGAGATATCTCTAGAGTGTAAGGGATATATAAAGATTAAGATAGAGAAATATGATAGATCTTGTGGATTACAAAAAATTAGAGATAGATAGATAGAGAGGGAGGTGGAAAAATAGATATAGAGAGACATGGTTGTATAGACGAAGAGGGAGAGGGAGAGATAGGTAGAGAATGATATGGAGATATATATATATATAGAGAGAGAGAGAGAAATAGTAATATAGAGGAAGAGAGAGTGAGAGATAGAGAGACTGATAGGGATGGATAAAGGGGGAGAGATAGAGAGAGGGGCGAGATAGAGAGATAGATGTAGAGAAATGGAGAGAGATAATTAGAGAGGGAGAGAGAGGAGAGGATGGAGAGAAGGAGATATATATCAATGTATAGAGGGAGAGGGGAGAGGGGAGAGGGAGAGGTATAAGAGATAGATGGTGGTAGAGAGAGAGAAAGGGTAAGATAGAGATAAGTAGAGAAAGAAAAATACAAATTTTGAGAGGGAGAGATAGGGAAATATGGGAAGATATGGAGGGGGATATAGGCTTAGAGAGAGAGAAATAGGGATGGAGAATAGGAGAGATAGAGAGAGGGAGAGAGCAGGGAGAGATGGAAATATGGGGGAGAGAGAGAGAGAGAGAGAGAGAGAGAGAGAGAGAGGGGGAGATAGGTCTAGATATAGAAAAATAGAGATGGAGAAAGGAAGAGATATGGAGATATGGGAGAGAGAGAGAGAGATTGATAAATAGATATGGAGAGAGGTATTGACAATTAGAGATGTAAAAATTGAGAGATAGAGAGGGGTAGAGGAGGAAGATATAGGGAAATACGAGAGAGATAAGGAAATAGAGATAAAGAGAGGGAAAGACATAGGGCTAGAGAGAGGGAGAGATAAAGTAATAGAGAGATGGAAAAATAATGAGATAGAGATACAGAGGAAGAGATAGAAGGAGAAATATGGAGAGAGAGAGAGAGAGAGAGGAAAATAGAGATATATATATATATAGAAGTAAATGAATAGGGAGAGGGGAAGATAGGGAGATAGAAAGATAGAGGTAGAGATGAAGATAGATGAAGAGAGGGAGAGGGAGAAAAATATATAGATAGGTAGATGAAGAGATAAATATAAACAAAGATAGGGATGCAGAAATAGAGAGGGGGAGAAATATAGAAAGAGTTATATGGAGAGATAAATATGTGAAGGAAAATTGTGCCAATGTGAAGCAGTAGAATCAAATAAGCACAAAAATCAATCAAAAACTCAAGGTGAAATGAGATTTAACTATATTTTAACAAATTTAAACTATTTCAAACCTCTTCTTATATATTTTTTGGATGATTGATAATTCAGTGTGTGCTCAATATTAATTTCTTTAGCATAGTAATGATCCAATGATAAATGAGTGAGAGATCCCATAAAATGGATAAATATAATGATATATAGTTTGAGGGTGAAAATGGATGGATGGATATGATTGGAAGATCAATATCTATGGTGGAGGATAGATTTGATCTCTCAACCTATGAGATGGTGACAAGTTTCACCATGAGAGGAGTTGATATAGGAGATGGTACCTTGGGAGTACCATGTATTATTTTCCATAAATACAAGTCTTGTCCTCACGCTCCAAAGAGAGAGGGATGAAAGGAATAAAGGAATTTAAAATTCTATTTGTGTATATTTGAAAGGTAGACCCATGTGGGGTCCCTTCCAAAAGGGGTGAAATTTATGAATGAAGGGGCAAGGTGGGTGGTGAAATAAATAGAAAGATTTGACCCCCACTTAATCCTTGATTAAATGTATGCACATGCTTAAGGGAGTGATTAGAGGAATATTAAAGGGTAGGTTTAAGGCTAAGTAAAAATTTGGAGGATGTGACATGTGAGGGGAAAACAAAACAAATAAAATTTATTTATTTAATTTATTTGGAGAGAATGGGATTGGGGATAAGATTTGATAAATAATTAAAATTAATTATTAAATAACTTAGGATAAGACATTAGAAGAATGAAATAAATGGATATAGGCTATCAAGATGCACATAAAATATTAATTAAATAATTAGGACATAATTTAATTAATGTGATGTGTCTGAAATAGATGAATTTGGGAGTAAATTGATCAAATATAATGCTCAATTTTAGGTGTCTATGGTAAAAATAGAAAAATATAGGGAGATAGAAATAGAGAGAGGAGAGATAAAGAGGAAGAGCTGAATAGAGTGAGATGGAGAGATAGATATAAGGAGAGAGAGAGAGAGAGAGAGAGAGAGAGAGAGAGCTAAGTAGATAAAGATGGAAAGATATAGATAGAGGGAAATATGTAAAGACATATATAGAGAGATAGAGAGACAGAGGTAGAGAGTAATATGGATAATGAGATATAGATAGAGAGGGAGAGGTAGAGATAGGTGGATAGAGATAGAGAGAGGGGGAGAGATAGGGATGGAGGGAGAGATATATCATTCTATATTTATTTTTATCTCTTCCTCTCTCCATCTCTTAATATATTTATATCTCTCTCTTCTTTTCTAAATATTCTTATCTCTCCCTAATTATTTTTATTTTTTCTTCACACAAATGTGAGTGTGTTATAATGTGCTCATATTACAATATGCTCACGTTATAACACGAGTGCACTATAATGTACTCATTTTTGTATTTTATTTCGATATTACCAATCCTTAGGATTGGATTTTCCTCGGGCATCCAAACTAAATGGTTGGACTTGCATGTCAATGTCTAAAGGTTTGTTTTTTCTAAAATATAAAAAAAATGACTAAATATTGAGTGTTCTCTCCATTAGGTTTGCATATATTTCAATATTGAGTTAAAAATATTATGCAATAACATCAAACTCTCTCTTAGCTTTCTAACTATGTAATTTTTTCTACATTTTAAATATGTTAAGTTTTTAATCTTTAATTTATTTTTCTAGTGTCTTTTTGTCAAAAACCTAAGTATAGTATTTTTGGTTTCATTTTCTATCTATTCATCAAATTGTAACAAATTAGATTATTAGAATATAGACTCTATTCTTTACACATTAAAAAAACTTATATTCGATTAGTTTCCAAAAAATTATGGGGGAGTAATGCTCATTTTTTTGTTTTTCCATGATGTGTACAATTTAAAAATTAGTAAAAACTAATATATTCATTAAAAAACTAGTAGAAAAATCAAGAATAAACTACATGGTGTTAGCTAATTTTTTACCAAAGAAATTTTTGAGATACTAAAAAAAATTCAACATTTTAGGGGGAGCACACCATATACTATATTATATTTTTTCTTAAATAATAGGAGCACTTTGTGTGCTCCCCCATTTGAAGCCTTTAATCTCCATAATTTTCAAAAAAATAATAGTTTATAAATTATATTTAGAGCACTTTTTTCTCATCTTCGAATTTTTATAATAACTATCTTTAATTTCTCATCTAAGATCAAATTTTCTTAATTTTTTTTAAAGTGAACACTTAAGACCCCCTTTTGGTCCCTCATTTCCATGCACATAACCTAATTCCATTATTTATATTAGTATGTTCATGTTTCTATGAATTATAAATGTAATGACATTGTAGTACACAATAATTGTCTTTTTTGTCCATACTTATAAATTTAATTACTTATGTTAATGTTTATTATTTGAAAAAATAAAGATAATGTTCCTAATATGTGTTTACCTTGATATATTAGTATTAATGATTAATCTTTCTTGGATAGTTGAAGAATATATTTAATATGTAATAAAAATGCTAGTAAATGTGACTCCCCAAAAAGATATGTTGTCACTTGTGGTTTTTCTTCTTGTTTATCCATTGTTTATGTCTTATTTTTCTCCTCTTTTGTTAGTTATTTTTGGTTAGCTATTTTTTTTAATCTTCTTAGCCTTTGGGCTTGCTATGTAATATGGTTGGAACCTTGGTTTCTCATTTATAATATCAAAAAAAAAAAAATATAGTAAAAATAAAGTAATAAACAAGGGTGGTTATTACATTGAGCTAAAGCTTACTTCAAAAAAAATATTATATGTTTTAGATGAATGAATTATATCCTATAGATAAATTTCAGTGGGGGTATTCTTATGTTAATTTAGTAGATCATACCCCTTAATCAAGTAATTTTATATATAGCCAATTGTATGATGATTGTGTAGTATAGACAAAGCATGAAAGTAGGTATGGTTTTAGGGGAAGATAGTATAATGTGAAAGGTAACACATGAAGATGCATAAGCCACATGAATTATAGGGGTAGAGGATACACAAGCATCAAATATAGATCATGTGGATGCTTAAGTAAGTCCATAATACCCCTAAGAATAATAGAAGATGAAAAAATGGGAAATCATATCATGTTTCAATTCCATAAATGAATAACAAGATGAATCAAAACATTGTAAATCTATACCACTCAAATGGAGGCTAAACTCACTAATTAATAAGATCATCATCTAAATACATATAATTAGCAAGTGAAAATGATTTAACTTGTAAATAATTATTTTTAGTACCATCATAATCATCATGTATCAATTCCTCACTAAACTTTATAATTTCATCAAGTAATGTATGAGAAAGTATTCAATTATCAATAGTGCCTATGTAACGCCCGCTGTGCAAACCCCAGAGAACACACACATAGCAAATAATTTTTTTTTTTTAAAACAATTAAATTAAACATGCAATAACATTAAACCATAACCACATAGTATATTACATAGCATTAACACACATGGTTCTCTGGGGCACGCGAGGTTACATCGTAACAACTAAACGAAAACAAAGATAAAGATTACAACAATATCATTTATATTAAAATAACCATGAATAAGGATACATCCAAAACCATGATGCAAGAATAATAAACATCACATCATACCACCATGATAAATCTCTTAATAGAGTTACAAATGATCCTAACTATTACATCATTGTTTTAATGTTACATTACAATCTCAGATAAATGAATTACATTGAATTTCCCAAACATGTGGGATGCTACAAATACATTGAAATCTGAATACAAGGTGAATACTGGTACAACTCCAACTGGATATGCTAAGAAGACAGGATGTTGATGGGGAACCCAACGGGTGCGGAGCACGTTCCACCCAACCATGTGAATTACAAGTAACTCACCCCCCGTGCTCAGAGGTGACGAGGAAGAGAACCCGACCATGAATGCCAAACCGACTCAACAACAACATGACAAAACAAGTACAACTCAAAGCATACAATGAACAACCATCAATGTTCACAAATCACATAACAAGTTAAAACTAAGAACCTCATCACAATAATATGAAGTGTCACCAATTAACAATCATGAGACAAATTCACAAGAATCAAAAGCTTCATAAAGATACAATATCCAGAGTAACCGAAACAACATCCAAAATACATTTCCAATAAATCTGAAACAATAAAAAGAACATGATTCCATAATAAATCTAAAACAACTATTCAATACACAAATCCATAGACAACAAGAAACAAGTCAAACAGATGTCAAGTGGGGAGGGTCATCACATAGCTCTCATGGGATCCCCTGGCACTTCCTCCAACTGAGGCGCCGACACCCATCTATGGATTCCCTAGCCCTCGAAAACAACATAAAGATACAATATCCAGAGTCGACAAGCAACAAGAACAGGGGTGTCTAGTGGAGAGTGTCATCGCATAGCTCTCATGGGATCCCCTGGCACTTCCTCCAACTGAGGCACCGGCACCCATCTATGGATCTCCTGGCCCTTCCTCCTAATTGAGGCGCCGACACCATAGGGTAGCTAATGCGGAGCCGATAATCTCTCATGAAGACGAGACTACGACTTTGCCGACCACGGCCTTCTCAGTCTATCACTAGTCTACGGTAGCCCTAATGCATAGATGAGGAATCCAGTTTTAATTATCTTGTGTGTTTTACTACCCATCCCCCTAAATTCTATTTTTAGGTTATCACTTGTTTAACTACTCTTACGTGGGTTCCCCTGAGCACTTCCTCCTTCCGAGGCGCCAGCGCCCACGAAGAGCCACTCTCCCTATGAACAACAAGAACACGCGAGGCATTAACCCTCTCGCAATAATTCATAATCCAAAAGTCTTAACAAACCGTTCAACCCTTCCTAACAAAACCATTAAGTATCAATTTCCAAAAGTATAATCAAGATGAAGAGAACATTACAATTTAGCAAACCTCTGGGACAAGGGTTTACAAAATCAACGATGGGTTCCCATATCGAAGAGTAAAGTTACAACAATTAAATGGAAAATGATAACCAGATCACACAAATTTCATAACTTAAAGTAAACGATTAACTCAATTACACAAAACACTCCCAATTTTGAAATGATATAAAGAATACAAACTCGACAACATTTATGTAATTTGTTGCCTAAAATCAAACCCTAATTTCCACATCTACATATTTAATTCATAACCAAGGGACATCAAAATAATACATTAATTTTATTTTACAAAAAAAACTTTAATAATTAATCTTCAAACAGAAATTACATTTCTCAAATATTAGAATAAATAATTATAATATCTTTTCTTTTATTTTTATTTTTATTTTTTATTTTTTTTAAATAATATTAAATACATTAAATATATATATATATATATATATATATATTTATAAATATATATTTATAAATATATAATATTAAAATTAAAAATTAAAATTAAAAATAAAAAAAACTTTTTAAACAACCAGTCGCCAGCCGCGGCCAGTACCACCGGCGGACTGCACATAGCAATCCGACGACTGCTGTACGCAGCAGTCCGTCCGGACTGTTGTGTCAGCCCTGCGGACGGTGGGGAAAGGGATGGGTACGGCCCAGCCGACCCCTCACCCCCCCCCCTCGAATTCCCATAAATTTAATTTTTTTTTCAAATAAAACTTTCGATTCACATTTTTTTTTTTTTATAAAAGTTTATTTATAAATTTTTATTTTATTTTTAATTTATTATTATAAAATAATATACCGTCCATTACCAGGTACGGGCGCGACAGCAGTTCGTCCATGAATTCTTTTTTTTTTAACACACAGATTTTAATTTTTTTATATAACATCCAGTAAGGTAATTAATTAAAAGCACAAAAATCTATAGTCATAGATCTATCATAACATATATGATAGGTATACTAAAAAGGTGTAACAATTTCATGAATATACATGACTAACATGTGATATTATCAATATGCATCACCTAAGATGTGGCACTAACATAAGGTAAGTTCTTACTGGATATGTGTTCATCAGTATCATGAGTTATAGGAGAAGTAGGTACAATAGAGAAATCATGTACCATAACTAAAGTGAGTATATCTAAAAGTAAGGATTGATTGGTAATCAATTCAAATAAAAAGGGGAAAGGAACTACATCCCATTAGAAACCTATATAATTCTTTTTTATCCTCATATATATTATCAATTTCCTTGAGATCATCAAGGATGGAAATATCATGTATCAAAAAAATAGGAAGATTTCAAAATTAGAAATATATGCATGTAAATAAGAAAGAGAACATGACTTATGACAAACCATGATAAACAATGACACACTTAAAGGGTGAGTGGGTAGGATGATTTAGGTATTAAGTAATGAATGGATGAAACCCTTAGGTCAAAAGGATATACAATATATGTGAAATATAATTTAAAATATGAAAAATTAATGAATGATCAAATTTGGAGAAAATCAACAAATGTAAACCATAAAGGCCAACATAATGGTGGGTCAAGTGGGAGGAAGATAAAATAAATTAATAACAAGGAAAAATCTAAAGTTTTACCAGATTATGCCTTCCAACCTAGTTTGGTGAAGTTGAGAGTAACCTGGTCATTACAGACCATGTTTCAGGAGTGATCATTGTAGTTCTTTCATGACAGTTTGATACAGTTCCAAGAGGTACTCATAATTTATCAAGCTCTCACAAATATAAACACCTACTACATGCAATAATTTTCAATTTTATACTGTGCAAATGATTCACAAGAAACAGTGATTGTACACAATTCATTGCATGAAATAACTATTTGTATTTAAAAGAGAAGTGTTTACATGTCCCAACACAAGCCATGGGAGTAGCTGAATGTGATAGAAGTATAATAACAAGTACATAGAAAGTAAGGCAAAGCATATAAAAGAAAAATGGGACTTGTAATTGCCTGAGTGAATGATGAATCTCGTTGTCCACATCAACATCTTCAAATCTCCTTTTAGCTCCAAGAGAAGACCTATAGGGGGAAGAAAACATTTTGTTAGAGCTCGGGGTCACATCTCTACTTCTATATATAGTAACTTAAAACATACTTGTTATTCTACTTCTGATCAACAAAACATAGAAGATAAACAAACATCAGATTTAGTTCATACAATCAAGGAGAGATGACCAGTTATTTGTTTTATCTTAACTTTGTTCACTGTGCAGATATAGGTTCAATTGCTATTACAGGTTCATCTTGTTCAAACATTTCAGCATCTGGAGCAAAATGGGCTCCCACAAGGGTTGAGCCTAGCATGTTTCCCTCTTGGATTTAAAGAGGGATATGAAGAATATTTTAATCAATGAAAAGTGACTTCAATCATAGCAGTCACTATAGGTTTCTAAGGAAGCATATCATCTACCAAAGTGCATTATGATTAGAAAGTAGCACATCATCAATGGGGCAGTAGAAACATGCATGCCAAGATCAACAACTAAGCAGGGTAAGCAAATAAAGCACTCACCAAGGTTGATAAATCAATGACCACGGGTGAATAGAGCAAGGGCATGTCTTGTGTATTTTATGAAAGTCATTAATGCATGAAGAACAATCCTCTTTAAGAGGTATTAAATCAAGAGCATTGCAAAGAAGAAAATTTTCTTTGAGAGTTAATCATCACAGCCAAGTATGGTGTACACAGTCAATATGAAGAGATTAGCATGGTAATGAGTTTTCAAGGTACCAATCACAAAGATGATAATAGCTCCGAGCAAGAAAAACTCTATTTTTTTCCATGACAATCACCATATCTAGGGGATCCATAAGGATATAGTATCATTGTCAAAATCAAGGATATGCATTAGGATTTTCATACATCAAGGATGGCAGTGAGCCTTTCTTTAGGACAAGATCTTTCCATATAAGCATAAGTCATGAATTGAACTATCAAGATGAAGTTGTAGTATGGTTTGTTTTCCCTTTCATTTCATAATGATGTTTCCATTGTGCCATATGGTAGATATGGAGAGTGCAATATTCAAAATGAACAAATCCTATTTGTCAATCAAGGAGTATGCTCAATAGCATTAAAAATTGCAGATGAAGCATGAAGAGATAGTTCTAGTAGGAGTAAATGCATGCCACAATTGCATGAAGATTATAAAGGACAGTCTTTACATAGTGAAAGATAGATTTATGCACTTAATCATGAGCCATTCAAGAGATTAAAAGTCTTCAGGGTTTTGTCTCTAATCAAATTTCTTCCAGATGCATGATAATTAATAATGAATCATACCATAGTCCTCTCAAAGAGGGAAACAATAAATAAATATAGTGAGTTTCCATAGGTCCATGAAAGACACATAATGCATTGATTGAATGCCACGACCTATGGTATCTTGTTAAAATATTCAATATTTTTACATGAGAAAGCTTTTGAAAATCACTAAGAATATAAAGAATGGAGAAAACCACAGAATGTAAAAAAAAATCATTTCTTTTGTCACGGCCAAGAAGTTTGATGAATCTCAACAAAGAGAAAATCAAGATTATTGACTCTATTCATGAAGTCAATCATAGCCAATAACAATATATGAAGGAGGCTCGACATTTCAAGCATAAAAGACAACTTACCAAAGAAGATTCCAGTTTGGCCTGTGTAGTGATGTCCTGGAAACCTTCAAACCCTAGGTGTTGGCGCGACAGCAAAAAATGGTGTCACAATGAAATGAAATGAAATGCATAATGAGCTTGTGTTATTTTAGGGCTTTTTCTTTTAGGTTTTTCATTAAAACCTAATTTCTGGCTGCCAAGTGATTTTATCACTTTTTTTTATAAATAACGCATATGTATTAATGCCTTGACCATGATTGAGTCTTTCTTGCCAATACCTAATGTGAAGAATGGAATCTGATGATAAGTGAAGTAGACCACCCCTTCTATTTTTGCATAGGTAGAAGTTTTAAAAAAAGAAAAAAAAGAAATATGTAAATAGATATTAAGGGTAATAATTTATAAATTGCCTTAATATTTATCATTAAACTGCAATCACACATAAATATTAAAGTAACTCATAAATGATTACTTTTAATATTTATTCAAACATTTGTTTACTTCATCTCAAAATCATGCAAAAAGAGAATGGGTTGTGAACTGGAGTTTGAAATCAAATGGGGAGTAATATTGGTTCATATGTTTGGAGTTATTTTAAGTTTATCCTTGATTTATGGTCAAATTGAGGTGTTTTGGAGTTCTTTTGGGTCATGTGCATTGAGAGGAGGAGATTGGAGCTATTTGAGCTCAGTTTACATTAGTTGTGGGCCCCCTTTTCATGACTTTTCTCTTTTTCTCGCGAGAGACATTTTGAGGAGATATTTTCACTTGCAGTTGATTGCCAGTGCCAAATCCTAGCACCTTGGAGTTACCTATTGTATATATTGAAAAATACTTACTCTTTTTCTCAGTTTTTTCCTTTTGGAGAAGGTTTTGTAACTCATCTTTTTTATATTTTATATAGATCAGCAGGTTACAGGTTACATATTTTTGTCTTTATGTAGAATTTTCCTACTATTTTCATTCAGAATCTATCAAGTTTTCCTCTTCAGAATAATGCAAACTTTCTTTATGAATTATTTTGATGAAACTATTGTGTTTTAAATAGTCAAAACCTTTAAGTTTTGTCTCATTCATTATTGTATATCCATCATAGGTCTTAAGTTGTGCTTATTTTCATTTTGATCTTCAAACTATGAGAACTTATTTTCCTTTTGAAGAAACCAAACTGTTTAGCCTTCTTTAGAATTGTTTTTGTGATTAAGTTAACATTTAAGAACTATGTAAACAGTTTCTTTGAGAAAAGCTATGATTAGTTATGTAAAGCTTTATTATCATTTAGGTTCATCATCATAGTTTAATTTTTAGCTTATGCATTCATTTAAAAGCGTTTCTTCCCTTTTCCTTCAAGAAATCAACTATTCATTAGAAAATATTAAGGGAAACAACCCATAATTTGGAGATTCATCTTTGCTATGAGCATACCCATAGGCTCAAAGATGTTTCCATGTTTCACAAGATTGTTGAGCATTTAAACTTGGCATCCAGGTGCAATCTTTGTGACAACATGAAGTAGAGGAATGAATGATTACATGAAAGTACAATCAAACCCTAGGGAATCTAGTATGACAAATGAGCAATCAAGAATAATCATATTTGAAACCCTCATAAAGAAAGAAAAAAATTCTAAGGGGAAACCATAGGTCATGTTAAAAAATATTAGGTTCAATAATGCATATAATGGAATAAATCACACTACATAAATAATCTATGATAATATAATAGATGCAATCAATCAGGAAAAAATTACCCTAGATTAATTAGTTTGGATATAGATAATTGTAATACATCTATGAAAGTAAAATTTAAGAGCTTGGTTTACTTAAATATAAATCTAGCAATGGAAGTTCTAATGATGTTAATAATGTTTTAAATTAATTTTCAACTATCACAAAATTATTTTCCTTTGTAGAATGACTATCTTATATTTTGTACTAACTCAAAAAATCATGGTTCAAATTCATGCTTTGTCAGTCTAATCTTGACTAATGTGTGCCTATAAACCTACTCATCTTTTCCTTATTAGTATTTAGATCTAATAAGGTGGTGCCTAGGGACACCATTTAGGATTTTATTGAATTCATAGGTGAACAAGTTCTCATAGGTGAACACGTTCTCATAGGTGAACACGTTCTCATAGGTGAACATGTTCTCCTAGTTCAAACCACTTTAGTGAGCTAGCTAAATGATTATGATCAATAGATCAAAGATAATATAAGTAAAAATGTAGATAGGTTATATGATGATATGAATCTAATTATTTTTTTCCTTTTAGAAATCAAAGTGTATAAAAAATATTTTATCTTTGATGTTCTCTTCTTATATGTCCTAGATGATAAATTAATTACACATTAAATGTCTTTAAATATCATGACATAGCTATTGGAGTAGGCTTCCAAGAATGTCTACAGACCAAGACAACACCTTCACAAAAAAGAGAAGCAACACGAAGAGACTATTCACCAGAAGTGAAAAAAAATGAATTGAGGTGAAAAATAATGTACAAAGCATGCCTTATAAAGACATGAGAAGGTCGGTGCAGGAAGGTAATCGACATAAAAACAAATAAAAATATAGTTACTAACTACTAAATGCATAACCACCCCTAAGTTAACTTAAGAGAATGTGAACGTTTAAAAACCATTCACTCTAACACCCCTCGTTAAGTGCAACTTAGGGAAACTAAAAATACAAAATGAGATGCAAGATGGGTTCTGGAAACAAGGCTATGTTAGGTACCCATGCAAAACTATAATGCAAAAACGAAATCTCTCACAATCAAAGAGAAAAGGAGAAAAAAATCTCCTCTCCAAAAGAGAGAAAATAGAAAAAATAAAAAGAAGGAAGGACTCGTCAAGACCCCCCAATTCCTTCACCCCACGCATCGATATCAACAAAAGATAGCGAGGAGTTTCCAAAGGTTTAGTGAAGATGTTTGCAACCTGTTGCTCTATAGGAAAATACTCCAAACTCATAACACCCTCCTGAATGAACTATCAAATGAAGTGCATGTGGATATCAGTATGCTTAGTATGCTAATGTTCCACTGGGTTATGAGAAATATGTATAGCACTTTGATTATCACACAAAATAGTAGTGGAATGATCAATAGGAAAGCCAAACTCAACCATCAACTATCTAAGCCATATAACCTCCTGACTAGCCAAAACAACACCTCGATACTCAGCCTTAGTTGATGATAATGCAATAGAAGTTTCTTCTTGCAATACCATGCAATTGGACCAGAACCAAGATAAAGGAAAAAGCTAGAAGTAGACTTCTAATCATCAACATCACTAGCCCAATTGAATTTAGTGAAGCCCACAATATGAGTAGCACCTGATGTGTAATGAATTCCAAACTATGTAGTGCCCTAAATGTACTACATGATATATTTAAATGCCTTCCAATGAATCTCATGAGGATCTTGAGACAAACGGGAGACAAGACCAACTACAAAGGAAATATTAGGACAAATATGGGTCAAGTACAAAAGACTACCAACCAACTACTGATACGATGTAGCATCCACTAATAGAGTGTTGCAACTGGAAGACAACACAACACCTGACTAAAAAGGAGTACCTAGGTTGGCTTGCAATCAACCATCCCAAATTTTTGAAGTAAATCAAGAGCATACTTCTGCTGGAAAATAGAAATACCTATAGAAGACTAATGAATATGAAGACCAAGAAAGAAATGCAAAGGAACAAGGTCAGCCATATCAAATCACTCCATCAAAGCTCTTTCAGTATCCTCAATCATGGAAAGAGAACTCCCAGTGAGAATCAAGTCATCCACATAGAGAACAAGAATGAGAAGATCCCCTCCATGCCTCTAAATGTAAATTGTAGGGTTAGAGTGATATCTAGTGAATCGAGAAGCAAGTAGAAAACTATCCATCTTCTCATACCAAGCCTAAGGGGCTTGTTTGAGACCATACAATGAATGTCGAATCTTGTAAACAAGTGAAGGGTCCTGAACTAATCCTGGTGGCTACTCCATATAGATCTCCTCCTGAAGATCACCATGTACGAAAGCACTCTTCACATCCATCTGATACACTAACAAACCCTAAGATGTAGCAATAGAAAGTACAAGATGAATAGAATCCATCTTGGCAATGGGACAAAAATTCTCTAAATAGTCGATGCCCTCAACTTGAGAAAACCTGTTAACCATAAGATGACCCCTGTACTTGTCAATAGAACCATCAAGTGCAAACTTGGTATGGTACACCCACTTGCACCGAACCAACTTTCTTCCCTTAGGAAGAGGAACAAGATCCCAAGTATGATTCTTCATCAACGAAGAATATTTCTCAGCCATAACACTATGCCACTCTAGAACACCTGAAGCATCTGAAAACTTCTGAGGATCAGTAGAAACTGCATGACTCAAAAGAATAATACCTAAATTTTGAGAACGAGTGTGG
The DNA here is from genome assembly GCA_007258455.2 of Sequoia sempervirens. Taxonomy (NCBI): domain Eukaryota; kingdom Viridiplantae; phylum Streptophyta; class Pinopsida; order Cupressales; family Cupressaceae; genus Sequoia; species Sequoia sempervirens. The sequence continues at coordinate 211,463,596 of VDFB02270651.1, read as the reverse complement.
TGAGAAGTTGTGGGATCACCTACATGAGCACCAACCTCCTTAAGAAGAGTGTGAGCCCAAAGAGGCTGTGTGGGTGTAGGCTCATGAGAAGATGGAGTTATGTTCACAACAATATCAATACCATCATCAAGAGCATTGGGAACATCATCATCATCAACAAGAAACAAAACATCCTCTTGTGGTGTAGGAAAATGCATACCCTTGCATTTTCACACTTGTTTGGGCCCGCCTTGTTTTGTTTATCCTTATTTATGTCTTAATTGGTCTTATTTTGCATCCACAAGCTCAATGAATTATATCTTTTTATGGCTAATCCCGAGAAACATCAATGGATAAATGATAATTAAATTATTCTGGTTTTGTGTCCCTAACTTTTGGATCAGGACTAAGATGCCACCTAGGGCATTTTTGTCCCCCAAAGGTCTTGGGACCTTGATTTTGAATGCACCTTAAAAATGTCCCTTTTTGGAGTCTATGCCCCAAGATTCATGCCTCGAGACTAAGACGCCACCTAGGGCATCTTAGTCCCCCTTAAGGTATTTTCAAGATTTAATTTCAAATTCTGGCAAGATTTAGCCTCCTTTAATTTATGAATTCATATGTCAGCTTGTTATGGTGTAATTTCATGATATTAAGCATGGATAAGTATAAAATACAAGGTTACTTAATTCATTTCCATTCAAGTCTTTTGTGAGAGCATTCATAATAGCATAATTGAGTTCACAAGAGCATTCAAGAGCATCATATCAAGGATATTCTTGTATCATGTGTGTTTTTGAACTAACAATTGTAATTTAGGGTTTATGATTTGAGCAAGTGTTTCATGAGAGATCAACATCATTCAAGCAAGAGTCAAGAACCACATCCATTATAGCCATTTCAAGCATAATTTCAGCACACTATTACAAGGGTTTGGTGAGTACAACATATAATCTGTCCATTCATCATTTCCCTCCATTTCATTCTATTTCAATGTTTAATTACCAACAATCGTTTTAACCAAGGAAAACCCCCATTTACTAACAATCATCAAGTTTTTCCTCTCTTACATTTTTGTTTTTGTAGATTTAGGTTGAAGACTTGAAGATCATTTGAAGTGCAAAGTTGCAAAGTTGTCATCTTCACAGAAACTCACCTACAAGCCAGATCTAGAAGTTTCAAAACCTGAGTTTTGAGAAGAAGGAAGTGCAGACCCTAAGCCTTGAGACCACATTCAAAGATTCCAAAAATTCAAAATGGGAATAAGTCGCCACCTAGGGCATCTTATGCCCCTTGAAGGTATTTTGCAAAAAATCTTTCAAATCCGGTTCCAACATCCAAAGATTTTGCTTCTTCCCTTGAAAATAGCAATGGGACTAAGACAACAATAAGGGAATCTTAGTCCTCCATATCACATTTTGACAACATTTTTGCATTTCTAGAATCCTCTTCACATTTCTAGACTTCCCAGATACGCATACCCTAACTTGTTGTTGCTTAATTTCATCATTTGCATCCTTCATTTAGCTTGCATTACTAGGTTTTGTAAGTTGAATGTTAAATTGTCTTTTCCAAGCTTTTGCTTGGTGGTGAACCCCTTAAAGCTGAAAGAACCCCCTCCTAGGTATTCCTTGTTGATAATTGACTCACCTTTAAGGTTTATAGTCAATCCAATTTGGGATCCTAGGACATAACTGAATGCCCTAGAGAGAATAGTGGGAACATCTCCCCACCTATTTTCTTTTTGGTTCATTTTGGTGAACCCAATATTTTTGTGCATTCATTTTCTAATTTGGAGTTCATTAAGGTCCTAGATCTAGGTTGCATTCATTCTTGCATTACATCTTGCATTAGTGAAAGTGCATCTAGGGTTTCTCATATTTGCATTGGTGAAAGTGCATATAGGTTGCATTTTTTCTTTCTTGCATTAATTTATCTCATTGAAAAAATAAAAAGTGCATTGTCAATCATCCTAATTTCATTTAGAAACATTTTTATTGCATTCAACTTTACATCCAATTGCTTGTCATTAGTCGCTTTTTCTTGCATTCATTTGCACACTTTTTTGCTTCTAAACATCAGGTCCCTGGGTAGGTAACCTGGGAACACTGTAAACAATCTAGAATTTGTTATTTTTCTTAACAAAATTTTGGCTAGGACTAAAATGCCCTTCCTAGTGTCTTAGTCCCTCTCAAGGTTTTTGGCTCAAAATCTTATCTCTGATGTTTGTTATCTGTTACAGCCCCTGAAACCTCAAAATATCACTAGTAGTACCAAGACGCCCTTACTGGTGTCTTAGTCCCTATTGACTTTGACTTTGTATTTTTTAGGTTTTGAAATTTCTTTTCTACTCTTCTATTTTCTATCATTGGTTATATATTCAGTGGGTTGACTTTATGTTACATGCATTTCACTAAATCTAGTTTCAAGTGCTTCATTTCATGCATTTATCAATTCCAAATTTGCATTTACAACATTTCATCTTTCAGGTTGTTGCATAATGTAATTAGAAAATCACCTTGTTTCAAATCTGAAAATTCCATTTAAGCATTTCACTTTAGGTCATAAAATTGCACTTTATTTACTTTTCCATGATAACATGTTTTCTTTCAAGAGATGTGGCTTTTATATGGTTAAAAATGGATTGTATAAGTACAACATCCCCTCTTATGAGTTCAATTTAGAATACAACAATGAGGTCATTAAGAAACATGTTAGTCACCGTTCTACTATCTTTCATAGTTATGAGAAAATCTTAGAAAAAGTGGATCAAACCATTGACACAATCCTTAATATTGCATTACCCATTGCCGAGGATGGTATGATACAAGAGGATGAAATCATAGACAATCATAACAATCATACTTGTTCTTCTCCCGATACCTCTTCTATTAGTGATGAAGGTATCTTGGTGAAAGAAGATACAAGAATTGAGAATTTGATTGTCCCTCTCCTCTTCCCCCTTTGGAAGATATTAGAAAACAAGAAGATAAAATCATAGAAAAATTTATAAACATCACCTTACCTATTCTCCATTCATCCCTTAGTTGTGAGAATTTTTTAGTGAAATAGGATGATATCATAGATAGCCATGACAATCAAAATTGTCCTTCTGATATCCCTCCTCGATGTGAAGAGGATAGCTTAGTGTTAGAAGATGAACCTATTGAGAATCATGAGAATATTGTTCCTCCCTTCCCTAATGCTCCTACCATTTGGAATGATCTATTTGGTAATCACAGTTGTCCTTATCTTGATGCCTCCCCTACTTGTGATGAAGCTACTTTACAAAAGCTAACCATTGAATGCAATGAACATCTTACAAGCTCTCCTACTAGGGTAGATGGTATGACACAAGAGAATGAGACCTTAGAGAAAAAGGATAAAGTCATGAACAATCATAACAATCAAATACAGTCTTCTCCTAATATTCCCACTATTGATAAACAAGAAAATACAACCATTGATAACTCCTTTACTTGTGATGAAGTCATTTTGGAAAAACCAATCCTTGAATGCCAATAACATTTGGTTTGTAGTTCTCCTAAAAACTTTCCTACTAGGGAAGATATCATGGTGCAAGAAAATCAGAACATTGACACCACTAATTCCTTAGATGAAGATGATGAAGTGACATTCAACTCCCATTCACTAAGAAATCATGAAAATAAGGATAGGTATTCTAAGGTTATGCACATTAGATACCCCTTGGAGTACTCTCATGAGCCTAAACTTATCATATATCCACCTTCTCAAAAGCCACAAGTTCAAAAAAAACTTGTCCTTATCCTTGAACCACCTAAGAATATTGTTTCACAACTACTACATTACAATATCATTGCTCATACATACAACACTAGAAAAAATCTGCAACTAAGACAAAAACCTTCAACATCCCTCCCATTTCCTAATCCTATTTTTCCTAGTGCTCCTCGTTTAACTTTGCATAGTGGGAAGGAGTATGATCTTGTTGAAAAAATTAAGAATACTCTTGCAAAGATATCCCTATGGGACCTAATTTAGAATTCACCTAATTATCACACTATGCTTCAAATAGCTTAGCAACAAGTTATGATTCCTCCTAGTACAAATTCAAATGATGTGACATCTCTAATACAAAGAATGCATACATTTAATGTAGACATTACCTTTCACCAACATGAGCTCCCTCCCTTGGAGATGAGAAAGAAATATGATGCATTCATGATAATAGCCAGATACAACAACACGGGAATAAAAAGGACCCTTGTTGATAATGGATCAACTCTTAATGTGTGCAGTGTAAAATTTTTAGATAAGTTGGGAGTGGATAAATCAAAAATGAAACCTGATTCCTTATCAATTCAAGAATTTGACAATGTAGGAAAGCAACTGCTTGGTGTGATTACTTTACCTATTAAAGTTGGAAAGGCCACATTAAAAACATCGATCCATGTTATGCCTCACGATCTTTCATACAACCTCCTTTTAGGTAGACTGTGGATTCATGCAATGAATGGGGTGCCTTCTACTCTTCATCGTAAAATGAAGTATATTTACAACAACAAAGTGTACACAATTGAAGTTGATCCTAAACCAAACAGTTGTTTGAACATTGAAAAAAAAAAGGAAAATCCTTTTAAAACATTGACACCAACTACACAAGTCGAAACTATACAAGAAGAACAAACAGATAGATTCCCTAAACCCTTCAAAATGATATCACTTGACGATTTGGGATCATTGAGCTTCGAACCAACATTCATGGGAGAATACAAGATCATAAAAAAAGATTCAGGCAAGGGAAAATAAAAAGCAGTAGTTTCAACACAAAAATTTGGAAGACCCTTTGAAAGCATCCACCTCAACCACTTTAGAAGAAAAATAAAATTATACAACAAACTTCAATGAAATTGACTATCAACAACCACGAAATCCTAAAGAGGTGAAGAAACTTTATGGAAAAGGTTATGAAATGATGAAACAACTTGGTTATAGTGGAAAAGGATGTGGTGCTAGAGAATAAGACCTATTCGTGTCCCTATAGAGCCTAACATGCAAGAAACAACTCATGGTCTTGGTTATTGTCATTTCATAGAAATCAACTCATCAAACAAGCCCTCAACACTCTCAAAGGATTCCTCTAAGCCAACTTTGAAAATAGTGCATCCTAAATTGATTGACACTAATAGTCTTAATAATCAAGATTTCTGGATAAAACTGTGTGCGATTTTTTCCATCAACGTTTCAGATCATACTCCATGATCCATCATCAGGATGATTAGCAGATAGAGAGAGACATGATTTGAAAGAAACAAAGAAATATTCTCTTAATTCCAATGTCGTCACACAAAACACTAATGATTTGAATTTGATAGATTTTACACCCTTCGATAAAGGAGAGAACAAAATTTTGCATCCTAAAGAGTCTTGTGTAGGTATGCCATCTTATACTATGCAAGAGATATCTTTGTCACAAAATAATGAAACATCCTCTACTTCTAATCAAGAAAGTATCTTGTTGAGACTCCTCCAAGATCATTTGATATCCATCCCCCCAAGAACATGAAAGAAATTTTACTACAGGAGTTCATTTTGTGCATATCATAGAGTTCATGGTCATTCTACTAATGAATGTAAGGCTTTGATTAGTAAAATCCAACATCTTAAGGAGTTTGGTGCTCTTCCTTATGTGGGGGCACCTAATTCCTCTAATAGATATTGATTCTCACTCTAGCATTCATCTCATCAATTATTTCAGCTTATGCTTGTCCTGCACTAAGTGGGGGCAAGGAGTTAGGTAGCCTTTTCCTCATATGTCACTTGTTGTTGCCTCTTTTGGGCTAGTTGACCACCTTTCATGTATATATAAGAGCAAGCTTGGGATGTGAACGACATGCCTTAAGTCGGATCGCATGTGACGTACTAAGAAAACCTCCCATCCTATTGCATGACATAGCTTATTGGAAACATATGACTTGGCATAGGGCTTTCCGAATAAGCTCTCATGTCTTAGTCTACTTTAAAGCAATTGCTCATAGTAATGGTGTTAGCAACCACTTTAAAGTGGGGGCATACATCGACACTCATGTTTCATTGTGCAATTTTATTTCTTCCTACAATGTGTTCCCGTCTTGGTGGTTTCATTGGGTTTGATTTCCTCTGAGAGAATGATATTTCTTTGAATTTTCCTCTCTTGGAGCATTAAGCACAATTTTCCCTAAGATGAGACATTGTATGAACTAAGAAAAATCCCTTTGAACATCCCTATTTCCCATTGCATTTTTGTACCTTATTAAAGTCATGGAGGTATGGCTTTGATATGGTTCCTTGGGGCTCACTTGGTGAACAACTAGCTTCACTAGCCCTTGTGAGCATGTATTTTCTTTTTCTACCTTATTAAATTCATGGAGGTATGGCTTTGATATGTTCCTTGGGGCTCACCTAGTGAACAACTAGCTTCACTAGCCCTTGTGAATGTGCATTTTCTTTTTGTACCTTATTAAATTCATGGAGGTATGACTTTGATATGGTCCCCTAGGGCTCACCTAGTGAACAACTAGCTTCACTATCCCTTGTGAGTGTGTGTTTTGTTTGCATAGTGGACAATGCATTCCACTTGTAAACCTCTTTTGGACAAACAACCTAGACCTGATCCATAGCGTGTTGGATGGCCAGTCAAAGCTTGATCCATTGCATTTTTCTTTTTCATATTTGATGGTGTATGTTTGCAATCTAGTTATGGCTTCATATATCATCTATAAGTGTGTTACTTTGTGCCTATATTGGTCTTCCATAGGATCTTGATGCTGGGTGCTTAGCCACCCTCTCAATTATTGTCATCCTATCTTACTAGCATTTGTACATTTGAACCCCTCTTGATTGTGTGGTTGGCTACTTTAGTGTGAGCACTAAAGTGGGGGCTAAATGTAGTGTAGGAAAATGCATACCCTTGTATTTTTACACTTGTTTGGGCCCGCCTTGCTTTGTTTATCCTTATTTATGTCTTAATTGATCCTATTTTGCATCCACAAGCTCAATGAATTATATCTTTTTATGGCTAATCCTAACAAACATCAATGGGTAAATGATAATTTAATGATTATGGTTGTGTGTCCCTAATTTTTTGGTCGAGACTAAGATGCCTCCTAGGGCGTATTTGTCCCCCAAAGTTCTTGGGACCCTAATTTTGAATGCACCCTAACAAGGTCCCTTTTTGGTGTCTATGCCCTAAGATTCATTCCTCGGGACTAAGACACCACCTAGGGCATCTTAGTCCCCCTTAAGGTATTTTCAAGATTTAATTTCAAATTCTGGCAGGATTTAGCCTCCTTTAGTTAATGAATTCATATGCCAGCTTGTTGTATTGTAATTTTGGAATATTAAGCATGGATAAGTATAAATACAAGTTTCCTTCATTCATTTTCATCCAAGTCTTTTGTGAGAGCATTCATAATGGCATAATTGAGTTCACAAGAGCATTCAAGAGCAATTCATCAAGCATTTGGAGCCATCATCAAGATTCAGGCATCATATCAAGGATATTCTTGCATCATGTGTGTTTTTGAGCTAACAATTGTGATGTAGGGTTTATGATTTGAGCAAGTTTTTCATGCAAGATCAACATCATTCAAGCAAGAGTCAAGAAACACATCCATTAGAGTCATTTCAAGAATAATTTTAGCACATTATTACAAGGGTTTAGTGAGTGCAACATAGCATTTTTTTCATTCATCATTTCCCTCCATTTCATTTTATTTCAAGGTTTAATTACCAACAAGGGGTTTGACCAAGGAAAACCCCCATTTACTAACAATCAATAAGTTTTTCCTCTCTTGCATGTTTGTGTTTGTAGATTTAGTTTGAAGACTTGAAGATTACTTGAAGTGGAAAGTTGCAAAGTTGCATTGCAAAGTTTTCATTTTCACAGAAACTCAACTACAAGAAAAATCTGGAAGTTTCAGGACCTGAGTTATGAGAAGAAGGAAGTGTAGACCCTGAGCCTCAGGACCACATTAAGAGATTCTAGAAATTCATAATGGGACTAAGTCGCCACCTTGGGTGTCTTAGTCCTCTAGAAGGTATTTTGTAGAAATTCTTCCAGATCCAGTTCCGACATCCAAAGATTTTGCATCTGCCCTAAAAAACAACAACGGGACTAAGACAACAGTAAGGGCATCTTAGTCCTCCATAGCACATTTTGACAACATTTTTGCATTTCTAGAATCCTCTTCACATTTCTAGACTTCCCAGGTAAACATACCCTAACTTGTTGCTTAATTTCATCATTTGCATCCTTCATTTAGCTTGCATTACTAGGTTTTGTAAGTTGAATGTTAAAGTGTATTTTCCAAGCTTTCGTTTGGTGGTGAACCCCTTAAAGCTGAAAGAAACCCCTCTTAGGTCTTCCTTGTTAATAATTGACTCACCTTTAAGGTTGATAGTCAATCCAATTTGGGATCCTAGGACATAATTGAATGACCTAGAGAGAATAGTGGGCACATCCCCCCACCTATTTTCTTTTTGATTCACCTTTGAAGAAGAACTAGGGAAAAGGGAGGTAGAGGCCTATGATGGAGAATACTTTGAAATGAAGGACTCATCAAAATGATCATGATAAAAGTGTACCTCTTGAGTGATGGGATCAAACAAACGATAACCCTTCACATCGTCACAGTAGCCAATGAAGATGAACCACTCAATCTTCTTCTCCATTGCTTTATGCCTACCTAATGGAATGAATGTCCATGCATCATTGGAAAATACTTTGAAGTAGGAGACCTTAGGCTTGGCTTGTGATAGAGCCTTGTCAAGAGTCATATTTTGCACTGCCTTGTGAGGCATACAGTTTTGAATGTAGTTGGCACAATTGACAACCTCTACCTAAAAAGTTGGAGCCATGGACCTATATTGAATCATACAATTGGCCATCTCTCCTAAGGTGCCATTCTTTTGCTCGGCCACACCACTCTATTGAGGAGTTTATGGCACTATGTGCTGATGAAGAATACCTCAAGCACTACAAAAGTCCTGAAATGCCCGATTGACATACTCCCCCCCATTATCTATGTGATTCTTCCGAAGGGAATGTCCTGACTGCTTCTCCATAAATGCAAGGAAGGTCATGAAGAAACGGGGAACCTCATCCTTGTACTTCAAAAATTAGACCCAAGTGCGGTGGGAGAATTCATCAATGAAGGTGAGCACATACTTGGCCCCTAAAAATGAAGGAGTGGGAAATGACATAAGATCACTATGCACCAACTCAAGGGGTTTCAAAGCATGTGTAGCCATACCTTTTGGAAATGGATCTCGATGATGTTTCCCAAGTATGTAACCTGGGAAAACCCCATTAGAACAAGAGATTCTATGTGCTCATCTATTGGAGATATCTATAATTTAGGTTCCCAAACCGCTCGTGCCAAAGCTTACTCACTGAATTTGCATGAGAAATAAAGGATGATCCTAATGAAGGATTAAATCTACCAAGCTTATACAAACGGGCTATATGATCAACTACACTAGTAGGAACAACCTTATCAAGATTCTCTAACTCTCGAATAGTCACATCACTGGGAGAGAACTCAACAAGCCTTTCATCACCATGCTGAAAAATTTGATAAATGGAGAGAAGATTCTATGAAATATTAGGAACAAGAAGAACATCATCAATGCAACCATCCTGCATATGAACTGAGCCTATCCCTAAAAATGGAATCTGAGAAGAGTCCTCGACTACAATGTGAGTATATGACTATTAGAGAGATAATAAAGAAGATCCACATCATGATTCATGTGATGTGAAGCACCAGAATCAAGAATCCAACTCTCATGGGTAGAGGACAAACCTCTTGCTGTAAGGGCTTGAGCTTTTCGCAAGGAAGAAGACTTAGGCATGGTAATGTTGTGCTTCCTCATAGCTTCCTCCAATGCTGCAAGCCTCACAAAACAATGTGCATCATTATGCCCTGACTTTCCACAAAAGGAACATTTATCCTTCTTCTTTTGAGACTTGGAAGATGACTCTCCTGAGTTAGAAGAAGGAGGAGGTGTAGTCTTTTGATCATTCTTCTCCTTAGGATTGGAGAGAGGCTCACCACCTAGAGGAGAATCTATCTTAAGCTTCTTCTTATTCTTACCCTTTCCCTTGGAAGATTGAGCCATCAAGGCGTGACTCTTAGGAAGAGTATCCATCTGGATCAACTTGACTTGCTCCCTAGTTAGTCGATCACAAAACACCTCAAAAGAAGGCATTTGATAAGCATCTCCCATAGAATCCATGGTAGAATAGAAGGTGGAAGAAAATACTTGAAATGCACCACACAACTTAGATAGGATAAAAAAGATACTCTATCTATTTTGTCATGACCACAACCTTTGAACTATGAAAAAATCAACTTGAACTATGAAAGGAAGTCCTAAATAATGGGAAAGAAATTTGGAGAAAGAGAAGTGAGATCGGCTTTGAGTTGCAAGATCCTAAACTAATTGACCTTTACATACAACTCAACAAGCTTATCCCACACCTATTTAGCTATTGTACACTCTATAATATGAAACAAGTTATCAGAAACATGGAGGTCTATGATTCCTTTCGCCTTAACCATTTTGTTACAATGAACAAACTTCTCAAATTCCTTAGTGAACTTGAGTTGTTCGGCATCCAACATTTGCCAATGACCCCGAGAGTGCAACAATTGTGTCATCTTGAGCTTACAGGTGTGATAATTGTGTGGAGTGAGTAGTTCAATCTTCGGTTCTGACATGATGTTCAAATAAACACAAAGACCAATATGCTACTTGTACCCCCCATAATGGATAATATCAACAATGTGCGATCTCCCAAAAAGAACTTTGCCAAAGAAACACCAGATTAAAGCAAAATACTGGTAATATATGGCAAAAATTCAAGCTACAAAACTTGCAATTGATGGCAAAAAGTTTCAAAAAATAAGTACCCGGTCCAAGCTCCCAATCACACCATGCAACAAACAACAAACAAATCATTATGTGTAGAGCAGTATATAACCCCCAGAAGATAGCTGGGCCTAGTGAATGTGGGATTATTTTTCTCTTTTTAAGAGAATTACTACCCAAAATATTTCAGGTTTCCATCTCAATAGGTCTCTCCACACAAACACCACCTCCACAAAGTCACCCCAACGATCCTCACAAACAAAACTAGGTTAAGCCTTGCGTCAACGAAAAATTGCCAAAGACACCATGTGACCCTAAGCTCATGCAAACGTGAGGGCATCGGGGTATAAAAGGGTTAAATTTAATGGATTTCTCACCAATGTGGGATAATGTTTCGTAGCCAGGTTAAAAAAATACTGAAATTTTTTCACGCCCGTGAGAAAGAAGGAAACCCTAAATGAATATTTAGGATCTTCGCCCAACAAATAAATTACGCCTAGAAACAATGCCTCCATATGCCTTCAAAAAATTTCTGCTCAGATCTCTTTCCAAAATAAAAATGCAAGAGCCTCTATAGTGAAAATTGCAGGTTGCACAGTCCTGAACAACGAAAACATTGTCTATGCAATGCTACTTAGCCCCTAAAATGGGCTTCTCCCACACCGTCATATACCAAGAAAGACACAGACCAATGTGCGTCGATGAAGGGAAAATCATCCTTCACATGAAAGCAAAACCCCTCCAAATCATGGATTCGAATGCGGGCCCTTGGAGGTTAATTATTGCAAACCAAAGGTTTATCGCAATGAACCAATCATGCTCCACAAAGGTATGAGACCAACAAATCACAAAATTGCAGAGGAAAATCACGCTTGCACAAAAACTTGAAGAATAATCGAGAATAATGGCAACTTTGAAATTTAATAAATTTCAAATGCCAACAAAGGCTTTGATCTCACACATCTCTGGCAAACACTCTCAACAGAAGGGGGTTGTAGACGAACGCTCTAATACCATGTTGGAGTAGGCTTCTAGGAACGTCTGCAGACCAAGATAACACCTTCACAAAAAGAGAAGCAACACGAAGAGACTATTCACCAGAAGTGAAAACAAATGAATTGAGATGAAAAAAAATGTACAAAGCATGCCTTATAAAGACATGAGAAGATTGGTACAGGAAGGTAACCAACATAAAAAACAATTAAAATACAGTTACTAACCATTAAATGCATAACCACCCCTAAGTTAAAATATAAGAAAAGTTAAAATATAAGAACATACAAAATAAATAGAATAAATAATAAAAAATGAAAAAGATACTCAAAATATCATTCCTATTCTGACTTCCTTTGGGAAGGCTGCCTAACTTGAAACTGGTGGGCAGTACATCTAAACTGCGCACACAGTTATTTAGACTGGTTATATCATTAAAAAAGGAAGTAAATTATGAGTCCTCCATCATTCTTTCGTACTTTGACTGTTTTCCCTTGACGTCAGTGTTCTTTGTATTGGCTAAGATAGATAATAATTGCTCTTCTGTATACGGTAATGCAAATTTGTTTTGATCATTGAGTTTTATAGCCGTTCAGAATGTTTGATTTGACTGGTTTTAGATGGCCATTGGTTTTAAACGAGGATATTTCTGCAAGGCATTATTGTTTGCCCATAGTTTAAGCAAATCTTCAAATGTAAGGGATTAACTAATGGAGTTAATAATGTAAGAGGATAAATACAGTGCATGTAGGACAACCGTTATTGTCCTTTTAAAACAAAATATTGTCTCTTATATTTTAAAAATAGGTATGTTGGTGAAGGGTATTTGTCTTATAACTACTACGTGGGTCCAATTAACAATTGTCTTATAACTTGCCTTTGACCAAGTTCTTCCCTAAGACTTTGGTTTTACATTCTTACTCCTTTATTATAATCATTATATATTCTATAGTTGTAATTTAAAGTAATTTAAAATAATGGGCAGATTACATATCGAGTTTTAAATTATTTTTAATTGTAATAGTTATATATATATATATATATATATATATATATATATATATATATATATATTTTTTTTTTCTAGGAAAAATTCCCGTAACAATTTAAAATTAATCGCATTAATATTCAGCCGTGGTGAATTTTCCATTGGTGAATTGGTGGCCGTGAATTTGCCATATGCCTATATATATATATATATATTATAATTTAGTTTCAAATTTATTTTCAAAAAATATTTTTATACAAATATTTAAGTTTTATATTGTTTTTTTTATAAGTTTGGTTCATTTTTTATTAAATTGGATTTTATCAAGTAATCCTATCTATATATTCCATTAATGATAATAAATTTCCACAATCCATGGACATTATAGTTGAATAGTTTCTATATTTGATTGTGTAAGTGGTTTTTGCATCAATGTTTCGATCACACTAGGTGATCCATCTATCTTTTTTTCCTTATGCTCTCTACTTCATCCTTGATGGACCATGGAGTGTGTTTAGAAACATTGATGTAAAAACCACTTACACAATCAAATCCACAAATTGTTAAACTATAATATATATTCCATCTTATTTATTAGTCCATACTCTCTCAAATTCATTCTTGACCCCAAAATTTAATATTTCTTGTCTTAGTTCAAACTTGTGATAGTGTCAAGTGACCCCACATAAAGTAAATTTGATCCAAAATTCAAAATTTTAAAAAGTCAAATTATTGACTCCCAATTTTTTCTCCTTGCCTTGAAACTCGTTTGATACATTTAGACAACAATTCAAAATATTTTAATAATTAAAAACATACATTTTTATATTAAATCACATCCAAAAATCATCTAATACAACCTAATTTGACAATCAATTCCCATCTCTCAATGCATTTTCAATAACATTATCTAATCAAATTACATTCAAATTTTAAATATATTTCATAATTATATATAATTTTCCACATTCTATATATTTTAAGAAAAAAAAAAACTAACAAAAGTGTTTGCCGTACCCGTGTGGGGAGCTCCCACTTTAGTTATAGATTTTGAAACTCATGGAAGCCCACCAATATTGAGTATGACGTCATTTGGTTGGAAGGGCGCATATATTTACAACATGATAGATATTTTTTTAGTTATATAGAGATATGATTTATTTTTATTAGGGTTGGTTGAAATTAGTACCTTTTATTTATATTAATATCAATATTATTAATATAGATAATTTAAGTACATTTAGTTAAAAGATGTAAAGAAATATCAATATTGATATTTAAGATATTTATATTATTTTTTTTATATTTTAAAATGAAAACAAATGTAAAGAAAGATAATCATATTTCAAACTGTTGTAAATTTTTAGAAAAACTCAACAAAATAATTCAAAACAAGATAATAACATCAAAAATCAAATCAAATGTTAGCATAAACTCAATTGTTGAATGATTTATTTCAAGTGATTTTTGATATGTAAATGTTCCTTTGCTTGAAGTTCCCAATTTTGACAACATGTACATAGCTCAAGGCTGATGGATGATGAAATGGATAAGAGAGTGCTTGTATATAATCTTGGAACAAGCAATAGATGGTTGAGATTTGATGGTGAGATCAATGATGGAGGATGATTAAGAGGATTTCTCTAGGATCAAGGATAGAATGGAGGGTTGAGATGGAGGTTGTTGGAATGTGAAGGATTAGGATGGACTTACTAAATTTGGTAAGTGGTTGTAATCATGAGGGATATAAGGGACATGCACATCTATGAGGCCTATATTCTTGAATTTGGTGAAGAGACTATTGGAACCATAACCACAAGTGTTCTTAGGTGTCCTTTATTCTTGGGGTAGGTTGAGGGAATATAGCTATAATTAAATAATAGTATTATTTAATTATTTTAGCCATGTGTGAGGTGAAAAATAAGTGTTAAAAATTATTTATTTGTTTGTTTTTTATGAGGTGAGATGGAAAAGGGGACTAATTATATAATAATAATATTTAATTAAGTCAGGAACATTGTGTGAAGGGGACTTGTCTAGGTGATAGGTTTGTTTGATTAGGGCTAGGTACACTAGGAAAATACTTAGGTGTCTACATATTTTTAAAGAAGAATAGAAGTACAATGAGAATGAAGCTTCAGTGGTATGTTACCCTAGTTTCTTAGGGATGATGATGGAAGTGGTGCCCCCTCAAGAGAGCTAGTGGATGAAATGAATCCTAGGAGGTCTCTTAAAAAGACAAATGAGGATTAAAAATAGGTGTTATGGTGTTTAAAACATGACTTGAGATAAATTATATTGGGATGATGCACATGCCATGTATATATATCTAATGTTGGATAAGGATTGGGCATATTGTTTGATTCCACTTAGATGATTAGATTTAAGATTGCATGGTTGTACATGTTGGATGATGAAATCTCACAAGGATATAATGTAACTAAGTGACACATGGTTTTGGTGTATGGATAATTATCAATGAGAAAATGGATGATGGAAAAATTATATCACAGTAACATCATATGCAAGGATAAATCTTTTTTTTTGTGGCACTTAGCATTATGCGCCATGATATAATGGATCATGATGGCACTGTTGAATGTGCATAGAGATTGGCACACAAATAAAGAAGTTGCAAATAGTAAATAGTGATCAATAGACACATTGTCATTAGGATGCCATCATATGAAGGATGAGGGTGATCATGATGGTGTAATGGATGAAGCACTAAGGATACAAGAAAAAAACATAACATAAAAACTAAAGACAAATGAAAGAAAAGAAATAAAAAATAGTGTAGTGAGTCAAGAGACATGTTGTCATTGGCACATCATCATATGAAGGATGAAGGAAACTGTGATATTGTAACATATGGAACACTAGAAATGAATAAAAAAAACAATCAAACAAAAAATATAGATGAAAACAAAGAGAGTACAAATTGATGTAGACATATAAAAATGAAGCAATCGATCAAATTAAGAATATACAATAAACCTGAAGTTGGTATCCCCGTGATGTTGGTCATGAGTGGGACGCGATAAAAGTACGGGGCAGAAATGATAGGGGGTGGAGGAGGATGGATAGATTCCAAACAAGGACTAAATCATGCATA